>JAQFVV010012537.1:518357-678287 GCA_028023455.1 Epiperipatus broadwayi | reverse complement strand
AAACAAATTAAAAGAAAAATTTTTGTTTGCTTATCTGATAGCTAGAAGTTTAATAAGATTAGAAAATCTAATATCATAGCCTGAAAATGCAAAGGTAGCGACCTCTACAGGTCTTAACCACAAGCTTACACATTGGAAGTAAAAAATAGAAAGAAAAATAAATGAAGTATGAAATTTTAATTTTTCTTGATTCTCGACTAAAACTTGCCTTTTGAAAATGATGTCTTCATAAATATAAAAATTTTGTAATTGATTTTTAAAACACACAAATTTTATTTTAAATACTGGAAATTCAGTACCATTGTTTTGATTGTTAATTTTTAAATTTGAATACAAAAAGTCTATTGAAAAATATCCAAATACTAAAAAATAATACACATAAAAAATATTTATAAAACAAAAACACTTTTATTTAATTTGATCAGTAATGTACTGAAAATCAAAAAAATATTTTTTCTTCAACCATAATTTTAGTTGTTATATGTAACTTGAAAGAAAAATATAAGGCTTCTATAAATTAATTGAATCAATAGTAGTTGAATTAATTTATCAACACTCCATGCTTTTATTTCATGTTACATGTAACAATCAAAATTGTGGTTTAAAAAAAAATATTTTTTTGGTTTTAGTGTCATTAGTGGATGAATTAAGTCAAAGCATTTTTTCTAACATATATATTATTATTTTACATTTAGTTTTATTGAACAATCAATCAATTCATAAATTATTCTAAAAGATTTCAATTCAAACAATGATTTAGCATTTGATATAAATGGCTAGAATCTTCATACCGCACACCTATGAGAATTTACAAATATTTTTTTTCTCTGATGATTACATCTTACATTAGCATTAATATAGGCTGGCAGTTATTTTCATGTTAAATATTGGCTTGGAGGATGAAATAATTAATGTTTTCATTTCAGTAGTCTTAAAACATTTATTAAACTGGTATTGAAGGCATTAATTTTTTTCTCTCTTAAAAAATATTAGAGCCTAGTAATTAGATACTACTTCTCTTATTAAAAAAGAATCTTACATATTTATTTAGCATTCAGATTTTGTTTTTTATTTATTTTAAGCCGAAAGTATATTCTCTAGTAGATTTTGAACTGGATACTTTATCCATTTCAAGAATTCCATCACAAAAACTAAAACTAACTTTTATTTTTATAAAGTCTTAAGAGAAAAATATTTAAAAGTTTTATATGTTTCTTATTAATGCATTAAGAGTAAGTACAATAACACACATACTTCCTTATTTTAAAATTCTCTGATTTTTATTTTTTATTTGCAATAGATTTTAGTTTTAAAATCTATTTTCTCTTAACATTTTTTTTTACCTATTTATAAAAATATTCTAAATTTAAAAGAAAAGAAGTTAATCTTTTTTAAAAGAAAAGCATTTTAATTTTGGAAAGTTTTTTTTTTTAATTACATTCCTGTTTCTTTTATTTTCAATTATAATCTATTGAATTTTTTTTTTTAAAAAGCTGAGACTTGTTTTTACATTTATTTATTTTTAATTAATTCTAAATAAAATTGCCTTGGTTGGAATTTTTTATTAAGGTTGTTTGAGATATAGATGTTCCCTGGCCAACAACTAATTAAAAGATGACATGGAAGAACAGATCATATAAATAGCTCAGGTTTCGAACTGATTATATATTCTCTGCTGATTATTTATTATTCATCTGTTGACCTTTATTCATCTTGTTGATACATATTCAACTTTTAGTACATCAGTTGTTATAACCATTTGAAGTGCTATGCTGTCATAGCTTCTCAATGTTGCTATCCACAATGGATCGGACATTGAGAATATTCCATTTACAGTTTGCTGAAATTATATTACGGACTTCTATTTAATGAATAGAATTGTCTCTTCACAATGCCAAAACTAGTTGTTATAAAGAATATTATCTAACCTATGCCATGCTAACCCAGCTCAAAGAAGAACCCTGGATGCTAAATTGTCCCTGTTCATCATGCCTTAAAACTTAAAGAACTGATCAATCCATACCAAAGAAATAACACAGAAACCTTCCTTGCTAGAAGAAATCTGATGAACTTTACACTTTACTTTGAGGTAATATGTTTTCATATTCTCACCAGGGTTTAAATCCCAGTTTAAGTCTCAGCTTAATCTTTAAAGCTACCTATCTAGTATAAATTTTGTATATGCTTTTAATGCTTTTAATTGTCTTATGTATTTTCTTATTATTGTATTTATAGTGAGCATTAGAGTCTTAGTTTTAAGATTCTCTATTTTTTTGTAATTTATTTATCTGGGAGTGTATCACAGATTTTTTTTATTCAAACTTAATTATTACTAACCCTGAAGAAATGCTTTAGCAGATTTTAGTAATTTTTCTTTACTCACCTGATCCTTTATTTTTTGTTTAACTTAATTTAAACAAACTTGATTTGCATTTTTAGCAGACTGCAAATCTTTTGGCTGGTGGTTTATCAAGTATAGTGTTCTGCTTTTCAGAAAATGGAGATTTTTGTTTCTTCTTATTAATATTTCGTAAATTGTAATGTTTTGTATGCCATTGTTTTACCTTGTATTGAAATTAACCTTGGCTGGCTTAAAGATGTCCTACCATGAGCTGTTCTGCGGACATATGATATTCTTCAATCCAATGCTTTATTCTGGGTCAAGGAAAGCTCGTCTTGTGCTGTTTCATTAATTTCTACAAGTCTCTATTGTTTTGCTATCTCTGGATAGGGAAACTAGAATTAGTTTTTATAAGTCACCAGCAGGAAGATATTATAAATCTTTCTCTTTTAAATTATAGATGAGAAAATGAACTTATCTGCCAGGTTGTTTATTATTTCAAACTCATGTACACTCTTGGATGAATATGCCAGTAAAATCTAGGTCCACTTTGATATATTGATTTGCCTGAGATTTATTATTTTGCTTAAATTGAATAAACTTTTAAATTATGTAAAATTACTTAGGCTGACATTTGTCTTCATGTTTTCTTGTCTTAATTGTCAATATTCAAAATCTCTTTCTCTCCCTGGTTTTAGCCATGCTAATCATCATCATCATTAACTTTTGGTCACAGTAAATTAACACAATGACCTGGTGGCATCCTCTTTGATCAAAAGAAGATAGAACTAGTACAATTTATATGGACTTTTAATTCTGCCATTGTACACATAGATTGAACAGTCTTTAATTATGTAGTTTGTATTTTATGTTCTGAAAACCCATGTAAGTTTTAGGCTTTTAAATATTCTCTTTTGAAGCAGATAATTTTTACAGTTACTAATGCAGGAATGTCCAATACTTTCAAACAAGATGGCTTTATTGTTATATTTGAAAAAGAAATCTATTTAAAGTATATTATGTAAATAATGCTTCACTTGGAAAATATATGTGGAATATGTTGAGCAACATATATTTATTAATAGAATCTAAGACAACAATAGTTAAAGAAGCTATGTTTTTCTTGTTCTTTGGGAAAGGTATCACAAGTGGCCAAATAATTATGTAACTCAAAAAAATCCCTCAGGATATTTCATATGATGGGTTAAAAGACAAGTTGAATGCTTATTTTCAAACAGCACCAACTAAATGGATGGCATATTTAAGGTTTAGTTGTAGCAAAAAGTCACTTCAAAAGAGATATCAAGATTATGATATTGCCTTGCAAAAGAATATAATTTTAATTTTGAGTTATATGCCATATTAATGGATCAGTTATTGTATGTAATGACAGATCACAAGTTTAGGAAGATTTCATTAAGTGAACTGAATCTTATTTACAAACATCCAATGGGAAAATGTATTGCACAGGAAGTATGATTGGAGAATGCTTCAGGAATTCCAAGCTATTATATACTTACAAAAGACCCCAATAGCTGGTAATAAAATAAAAGTTAATAGTCCAAGCCATAAGAATTTAAATGCTGTTTTAATCTGGTTCTGATATGGGTAGAATATGAAGAAGTACTGCAAATTTTTAAGAGTAAAATATAGCATCTGTAGTTTATTAGAATATTTAGCTTGTATTTGTGGAAATTAAGACAGGAGTATAAAAACCAAGTCAAGTTTGGCTTTAAATTCATGGGGAGGAAGTGTAAGAAGAAAAAGTAATATTAAGAAAGATTAATGAAACAGAAAATGGTCACATTCTATTGGATGTTAATATATGTGAGCAAAGAACTACTTTGGAAATGGATAGTGATGCTAGTTTACCTGTGTAAACTTAGTGAAAAAATAAAATGAAATTGACACTCAAGAAAAAAACATTGTAGCCACAGATGTTAATGAGTATAAAGTAGATCTATAAGGTAAAGTAACTATTTGTCAAAATCAGTTTTAGAGTCAAATTTTTATTATTGTATTGTAACACTATCCCCCTCTACAATTTAATGAACAAATATGATCAGGATACCCTTGATCATGACTGTAGCTGATTTATTAGCCCAATCATCAACTATGATGAGTATACTGAGGGACATTAGCTGCTTACAGTCTATGACTAATAATGTTAACTCCACATAGTAATATTTCTTGCTCATTGTATGGTTATGAACTCATACTACATAAGTGTACTATAATTTGTATTAGTTCTGATGAGATATATTATTAATGATCAGAACAGCACCACTAGCAAGCCAGATTGGTAGTGTTCTGTTCTATTGTGTCAGCCACTTGCAAAAACACATAGATATAACATTCCCAGCCAGCAATTCTATAGAACTATTGACTTTATTTATAGAATAGGAAATAAAAATAAATTATATTACCATTTCCATAAAATTAAAAAATTTCAAACAAAATATAAAAATGTAAGCTGACTTTTTGGAACAGTAATTAATCAGAGACTGCCTTTTTTTTGGTGGATGTGTCTATAAAAAATTACATTACTTTCGAATATCAAATAATAGTATATTAGAGACTTTTTTGGACAATAATTAATCAGAGACTGGCTTTTTTGGGTGTGTTTGTGTGGATATAAAAAGTTGTTTCTTTTTTAATAGAAAATAATAGGAAATTTTAGGCTTTTTGGGACCTTAATTAATTAGACACTGTGTTTTGAAATCAAAGTCAATTATATTACAACTTCCACAAAATTTTACAATGAAAGCTGACTTTGACATTTGTGGGACAGTAATTAATCAGAGAGTGGCATTTCTGTGTGTGTGTGTGTATCCATAAAAAGTTACTTGTTTCTTTTTTAATAACAAATAAGAGTAAATATAGCGGAGACTTATTTGGACAGTAATTAATCAGAGACGGGCTTTTTTGGGTGTGGGAGTGTGTTGATTGGAAAAGTTATGATACTTTTTGTAATAAAAAATAAAAGGAAATTTTACCCTTTTTTGGACAGTAATTAATCAGACATTGTGTTTTGATGGAATAAAGTAAATTAGGTTGCAATTTACCCAATAAAGTTAATAATTATACAAACTATTAAAATCAAAGCTGACTCCGGTATCTGGAAATTACCAATTTTCAAAGTTCGAAGCAACCATCTTATTTGTCTCAGGTGATTTCTCACAGATACATTACTTTCATTGGGAACTTCGAAATAGTACTGTGCCACACTCTAAATTCCAATTTGTGAGGGTTACACAGCCCTGATGGAACAGTGATGACACTGTTAAAACTGTTATAAGGTACCAGTAGGTCAGTCCACATGAAAAAAAAAGTTGGACCTGAAAAGTTTAATTATTTAGACACGATGCAGTCAACACACCCTCACACGATACTGTAGTGAAAATAGACAACCCAGCTTTACAATAAAGTGCATAACACAAACAACTACAGCAGCCAATGGATACATTTTTCTGTGCTTTTAGCATAGAAAAAGCCTCGGCAGTATCTGGAAGCCGAGTAAACAGACTTTCTGTATTTTATCATAGAAAGAAGGCTACCTGCTTGGCTGCAGCTGCAGAAACAGAAATTTAGTTAGAAATAGCACTGTCAAGTGGCTGACATGATAGATCAGAACACTACTGCCAGATTTAAACCTATATTCTTTGAAGAGGTTCTGTCACCTCCCAATCATAGCTCTAGGGATTTTTGAAACTCATTGGTAATGTTATACTATTTAATTAACTTGATGAAATGCACAAATGAAAACTGAATAAAGACAGAATAGTTATAACAATGACAGTTTTATTCCAGTAATAACATGCAAGTGATATATACACTCTCTCTAACAATTAATATTACAATCATATATATATATATATATTTGTGATGATCGCAAATACTGCGATCCCACATGTATATATTTAATATTAAACAATATTAAATATTGTAGTTTGTTTTTTTAAATAGAAAAAAAAAACAAATAAATAAAAGAATCTAACCAATGAAGAAAGATAAGATCGTAATTTATTACCATAATGAATAGAGAGGGAAATGGAATCGAACAAGATTCTTATCTTTTACCCTCCAAAGTGTATATTTTGAAAATATAAGAGGTAAAGTTAGAAAATATTGAAATCATATATTTGGCTTAAAATCAAAAGTGAGAAAGGAAATATGAATGAAATAGAAACTAAAAAAATGATTTGTAAGAAAAAGGTAAAAATTTGAGGAGTTTAAATAAGATTAAAATAGAATTTAAAACATGACAAAAGATAAAGATCTATTCCATAAAAGTACACATTTTGACGAAAAAATGAAATGCATGTGGGAAAGTATATATAAAGATAGCAATGTTTAATGCATGTCAAATGAAAATAATTCTATTTAAAATTTATTTTATTAAAAGAAAATAAATAGGAAATAAATGTAAAATATTGCTACGAAATTGTATGAAAAAGTAAATTTGTATAAGTTGCTGAAGGCATGTTAGAGTGAAAGGTGTGAATGGAAAGCTACAAACAATATGATCAAGATAATGAAAGAATTTGAAAAAAGGACATTAAATTAATTCTAAAATGAGAGTTCACTTAGAGACTTCAGTGAGGACACTGCTCTAATAATAAGCAGATTAGAATAGAGTAGAAAGCAGACATGAAAATCCTTTAAATTTTTAAAAGAAAAAACCCAGAAGCTGAATGGAAGGACCTTGATGTAGAAACTGAACACTGTATGAACAAGAAATGATTTACAACATAAGTGAAGCTTCAAGAATGTGTGGCTAATGGTCATCACGATCGCTGGCTGATTCCGATCCACCGTGCTCGAACGGTCACCTTCGCCATGTAACAACTGCCAATGTAGTGCCTGCCTGATGATCCGCCTGCCATGCCCTTGATGACTTAGTATGGAGAAGTCACTACAAAAAAGAAGAAATTCCAAAAATCAAGTCTAATCTAAGAGCAACCGTTCCCTGAAGAAGTGTAGGAATTCCATATGATGGTCAGCAGTACCTTAACTCATATCGGAGATGAAGAAAAATCTAGGTAAATTACATATCACACCTATATAGAACATATGTGCACATAATTTTAATTTAAAGCAATTGCAAATTCCAGATATTAATGATATAGACAGTAATTAAACTTTCTAATATTTGAAATGACGACTATAAATGGATAATTCATTTTCGTAGATTATAATCATTTGTAGGATTTAAACCATACATTTAATCGTAGCATTATATCCAATGTTTTTTTTTTATTGTATGTAAATATTTCAATTGATTTCTTTTTTTGTTGTTTATTTATTATATTAAATATTCCTTAATTATTTTATCTATTTCATCTCGTTTTTTGCCATTCCAGACAGTTAATATATCCGGAGGGGTTTGGGTTATAATTATTACTCTATTTTGAGCGCTAGTATTATTAATAAAGATAAAATAATAAGTCACTGCCAGTATTATTAAGACAAACATTTATTACACACATAACATATATAAAACCGATTTGAAGATTAGATTATTTAACATTATTAGATAGATTTATTCTTAATATTTATCTTAATATGCACAGATGGAAATTTTTATATAATTAACTATTTTAAAGTGTGTGGAGCACAAATAGACTACATAGAATATGCATTTAAAGACTTTCAAATCATTTAACTTTGGGCCCAAAGTTTGCAGTTAAACCAACGCTAGCTTACTGATATACCGACGACGTGACCAATGCAAAATGAAAATGTTAGCATAAAACCATGCTTCCAGGAATGTGTACCTGTAGCATGATATTATTTAAGAAGTTATCCTCATCCAATACAAGAATGTGTGTTTGTCTGGTGAAGGAATTATATGCAGCTGTAATGAGAAAGTAATGCTCCAAATGGAAGGAGAGCAGTCTTTGCCAACTTATAATCCCTATCCATATAGCATAAGAAATCAAATGGTGTAGGAAATATCTTTCACCAATAATAATGCAATGGCTTCACTTTTTGGACCATGCATTCAGCTGGGTACTATGCCCTAAGAGAATGAGAATCTAATATGACTCCCCAGATTACATTGACATAAAATACCCATACCTCCCTCCACCAGCATATATTCAACTATGAGGCAATTAGCCCAAAATTAATCCCACATAATCTAACAATCATTTGAGAGGCTACCTCATTCAGCAGAAATAAGGGAAACTAAATCTTTTGCGAGACCCCTAATTTGTGGAGTCTGCAATACAGCTGCAAAATATTTTTAACAAGTCACCACCACTCAATCAATAATCAATAAATAATAATAATCTTTTTTATATTCTTTTTTTCTTTCTTTTTATAGTATTATGTCTCCTTTATCACCAAATTTTTAGATTGATCACTACTGACATTGCTCCAATCTTATTGGTCATGTTGGTTTTTCTTTCTGGAGTGTGTGTTTGTTGGTAACTTCATTGGCCAGTTTGCTCCAAAGTGAGAAACACCATAATCTTTTAATTTTTATTTCTTATCTGACTTTCAATCGTTTAAGTGCCCCAAGGACCCATTTGCTTTACATTATTACATTTTAATGGAAAAATCATTTTCATCTTGCTAATTTAAAAATAACTTTAAAATACATTAACAGCTTTTATTGTTTTTTTATCTTAAAATCCAATTTTTGTTACTTTGGATTTTTAACTTTCCTTATCACTGTCTTTTAATTTTAAATAAAATAATTGAACTACCATCTGTGCATTTTATATCTCTATTATTTGAATTTTAATTTATATATATTGTAACTGGATCAACTACCAACCTATATTATTGGTTGTAACTATTTCCTGATGAGCATATTGCAGGATGGAAACAAAGATTGGCATTACTCAATGTTTATCTTACCACTCTACAACAATATTTTCTGCTCATCAGAGGATGTAGCATTCAAGAAACTGGAAACATCTAGAAAATTTGTTTGTTTGGTTTCCCAAATGGCAACACTAGTGTTCCAGCTTACCACAACTTTACTTACTTATTCAGATCTGGTTGTGCCAAACGTAGCTCAGTAGGCATGAAATTATTGTGAACAAATGCTATAAATGATGAGTGATGTGAATTGAGACTGACAAGATAGATGTGTTTTAGATAACAATGATTAATTTATTTGACAACAAAAGTTATTGACAGTTCATCTTTGGATTGTCAGTTCATATATGCATATATGGTCCTAGGTTAATTTGATTTACATTTAATCATTCTTTTCATAATCATTGATGATTAGTGCAATAAGTCCAACTATAAGTTCAGTACAAAATATTCATCCTTGATTGTGGTATCTGGATGTAAATATCAGTCATTCATCGGGGATCCAAGTATGTGGATATAAATTCAAGTCATTCATCTTTGATTCAGGTATGTGGATATAAATTCAAGTCATTCATTTTTATCTTTGATCCAGGTATGTGGATATAAATTCAAGTCATTCATCATTGATCCAGGTGTCTGAGTTTAAATTCAAGTCATTCCTTATATTAAAATATTAATTTTCTAATTCAGATTTGTAGATTTAAATTATTTATTTACTTAATTCATCTTTAAGCCAAGCATATGGATGTAGGTTCTTGTCATTAATTTATATTAAAGATTAATTCTCTAATTCAGAGATGTAGATTTGAGTTATTCATTTGTTTAATTCATCTTTGATACAGGTGTCTGGGTTAATATAATTCTCTAATTCAGATTTGTAGATTTGAGTTATTCATTTGTTTAATTCATCTTTGATACAGGTGTCTGGGTTTAAATTCAAGTCATTCCTTGCATTAACATATTAATTCTCTAATTCAGATTTGTAGATTTAAATCATTTATTTATTTAATTCATCTTTAATCCATGTGTATGGATGTAGGTTCATATCATTCATTTATGTTTGAAGATTAATTCTCTACTTCAGATTCGAAGATTTTAGTTATTTATTTGTTTAATTCATCTTTGATACAGGTGTATATTTGAAGTAGAAACACATTCATTCAATTTAATTTTTACATAGAAGCATTTTTAATGTTTATTATAAAGGCATATCTAAACCCTGTTCATATTTGAAGTAGAAACATATTCAATTTAATTTTTTTATCCAATCATTACAAATCCAGTATTCACATATATATATAAATACATCTTTGATTAACTAACATATTATTATACTTTTCATTTATTTTTAAATCAATATTCTTAAGTTCTTAAAATCAGTATGATCATTATTCTTTAAAAACATTATTTTCTTAGGTTTTATTTGGTAAATCAATCATGTGAATAATTTTATTTTATACATTAATTATTTCAACGAATACATTTTCAAAATATATTTAAATATTATAAATATATCTAAATTTTCCTTACCTTGATATTTAAATCTTCACATTAAGAAGTAGCTGATTTGGGTCGAAGGGTACACTGAATTACTGCTGCTGTTAATTGGGCATGTTTTCTGATTTTTTGGGCTTTTCACATGTTTGGAGAGAGATAGAACTGGTTTCTACTCACTCGTACTAGAGTTTTCCAAATTAATAATGCGCTTTTCCATTATTCAGTTATCCAGTAACTAAAATTTTGCTTTTTTTGATGATAACTGTGGTTTCCAACTTGGCTATTTTAAAATTCCAAAAAGAAACAAATTGCATAGCAAAGACTACAATTTTCAACAGGTCTCCATCTTAATAACTGATTGTACTGTAACTTATCTAACTGTAACTGTCACTGTAACTCACTTTTCTAATCAAGCTGCTTCTTTTATTTCTTCTGCTTCCCATGTTTTTTCATCTACTAACATGTTTTAAAAAACAACTGATTAAAAGCCCCAGGCAAGAAGGTGACACTATCTTTAAGTGTTTTTACATTTAAATCTGAAATCATATAGCTCTAAAATAAATTGTATCTGCTATATTTTAAATTGAAGATTTATCATTTAATGATAAAGATTTATTAATTAAATGCTTCTTTTATATTTTCTTTATTTTATCCTTTTTATTTATTTATTTTTATAATGCAGTTGGAAATGTGACTTTAATTCACTGTCACTTGCTTCTTTATTTAAATTTTTATTTACTGAATCATGTCAGTTTTCTTTTTAATTTGAACTGCTTTAGCTGGGGAGGGAAAGAAATCTTGAAAATATATATGTCAAACAATGTGTCTGTTTCAATATATATATATATATATCAATTTTATTTACAGATCTTTTATATTTTCATTTTAAAATGATTTACTGGCATATATGTATACTATTACAATATATAATGCACACACATCTAATTATACAACATCTAGAAATAAATTAATATAGTTGATAATTAACAATTTAGAAAATATATATATACACACACATTTATAAATATAGTGAAAACTAAATAGTTTATTTACTTTAGTTCTTGTACTTAGTTCTTTTTTGTTTGAATCTGGTCTTTTGTCATATAAAAATCAAGTTATTCAAATAAGAAAAATAAAGTCATAATATTCCTTGTGACAAGAGTTCATTATTCACTATTTATTCATATGCAAATTATAATCACACAAATTTATCTATGTGGTTTTTCTTTTAAAAGAAATATGGGGCTACAAAGTTTAGTAAAATAGTCATGGTATTTCTCCAATGATCAGCCCATGGTTATCTGGCCATTCTCCATCAATAGTTTTTTTCTTCCTTGCTAAAGCATGTTTAACTATTTATGTATGATAGAGCAAGAATGAGAGCACCTAAGTTTCTTTTTCCCTGCTAGGTTATTCCATTAGACATTTCACTTTCTTTTTCCATGCAGCCCTGTGCAGTTGAAGGGTGAACCACTTAATTTATTTAATATTACTGTATATATATTGTAACCATTAAATGAGAGAGAGGGGGGTAGGTGAAAAATGTGAAAATGATGACAAAAGATGTAGATGAAAAGAAGGAAATGAAGAAGAAAGATGAGATGATACAATAGAGGGTGCTAATTGTAACCTTTTAATAAATTAAGATGATGATGCTGAAGATAAGATGATGAAAATATAAGATAAGATGGAAATAGATGAAAATAGGATGAAATTATGGAAGAGATCACTTAAGCAGGAGAAAGAAAAGATGAAATGATGAAGATAAGAAGAGGAGGGAGATGATGATGAAGAGGGAGAGAAAAATGATGGAATGAAAATTATGAACTAATCTATAAGAGATGAAAATGAACTAATTTATTAGAGACTATTTGGATGGAAGATGATTAAATGGTGAAGATATTAGACAAAAATAAAGATTAAAATGGAAAAGAATGAAATGAAATGCAGATGACAAAATGAAATGAACTAATCTATTCTAAACTATTTGAAAAGGGAAAAGATGATTATACTATTAGAGACTCTTAACGACTTGGTTCAGTGGGGTTACAATAAATTAAAGGATGAATAATGATCCAGAGATAGACAATCAGATAAAGACCAAATCCAATACCAATGCAAATTTAACTATTATAGCATATCAATAATTTAACATAAATAATATAAAAGATAATTTGAATCATTAGTTAATAGTTATTAGAATCGGCCTACTATCAGATCATACACTCTGAATAACACAAATGATACTTTGGAAGGACTATCTCACTAAATTATAACTAACAATGCAACAAGAGTAAACAATCTCAGGGGTTTTAAATCTAAACTCTTCTGCAAGATAACAGTTTAAGTTGCCTAATAAATGATTGCTTGGATAAATAAACAGGTGAGTGATATCTTGTTTGATCATAAGAGAACTATCTTATCTAATGTTCAATTATAGCATGATAAAAAAAATATTAATTTAAAAAAAATTTGATGAGTTCATTTAAATTTAAACTAATTATAGCCTTTTACCCAAGCCAATACTCAAGCAAAGAAAAGGACAAGGGTACTTTTTATGCCTTTCCACATATTCACAAACAACCTCCTAAGGACCTTAAATGTAGATGGATTTTAAAAATATACAAGATAATATAAGATAATGTGCAGCTTTAAAAATAAATAGTAAATACTCTTCTGAAGCACTAATAGTCTTCGGTACTCGTCTTTAGCTGCTCTATGGCGCCGTTTTCATGCTAAAACAGATAAAAATGCTGTTTCCGCGGCCGACACGTTCGAACCCGAATTTTCTATAATACAACTTTTTTGTTGTGCTACAGAATGCAGGCTGCTATGTCACATCGCAGTACAGCGTGTATATCACATCGCAGCAAATACACTGCGAATTCGCACACTTTATAAAATAGTTACGGCTTGATGAGAGAGTGTATATTTGAATTGGATGGAAATGTTGTTTTCATTGGATTTTTTTTATTTTAAAGTATTGAAATGTTCAGATTTTGTAAAGTAATAATTATAAGACTTTACAACGTACTGTATTGAAGTTTTAATTGTGAAAATGTTGACAAGATCTATGTTTTTGGTGAGTTGCAATTAGGTAACGTGTCAAGTAATATACTGTTCGTAACATTCCACGAGACAAAGAAGATTCTACTATGTGTATATTTTTGAAGTAAAAAAGAGTGGTAACAAAAAAATATCCAGTAAGAAAAGTACAAATATGCACGATTTTTTGTAAATTTCATAAAAAGCAAATATTATAAACATGGTTAATAAGTAAATTATATGTGCTTGTTGTTGTTTAAAAAAGTTTGAGTTTTTTTCTTTTGTCCGACTATGGTTACGATTTTGATATTTTTTATTTTAGCATTACAAACAACAGAACACTAACTCTAAAACTAAAACTAACCCTAACAACTTTTACTTTTTATTGTCATTCTTTTTTAAGTAAAAAAGGGCCGTAATATCTCTTTGTCTGTACAAAAAAAAAAAAAGTAAAACGAAGACTAAAAAAATAAAAAATAGACTAAGAAATTTTACTGTTTATTACTATTATTATTTTTTAGACAACAACAACAAAAAAAAGTCGTAACACAAGTAAAAAAATATCCGATAGAAAATTGATAAAAAAAAAAAAAAAAAGCCGTAACACAAGTAAAAAAAAAAAAAACGATAGAAAATTGATTTTTCTAATAAAGCAAAATAAAAAACACGAATCAAATTGTAATTTGTTGATTTTATTTTACATTTATTATTATCATTTAAATTGTATACGTTAATAAAAAATAATATTTAAAAAAGACGGTTTTGTTTCTATTTTCGCATTACAAAAAAGCACAGCAAAATTATTATAATCAATGGCCCTGGAATGGTTATATTTTATAGTTTTAGCGTGAAAACGGCACTTTCGAACGGCGTCTTTATCTATAAAACAAGCACCTATTCTTCATTTTACATTGCATAATCTTCAGTCTGAGAAGATATAATAATAACTTAAAAATCAACTTTAAAATGAGCATTCAATTAAATATCAGTAATTATGTGATTATCTGTTACTGTGATTCAATCTGAGAATCACCTAGATTAGCATGGCTTTATATAATTTAAACCAGTATAAAAATATATTTTATATACTTTATGATATTTTTATGAACCTTTGGAACTCAAATCAGTAATATTTCATATATAAGTAAAATAAACAGAAATGAAACTTTTAAAATAATAATAATTTAGTTTATTAATAACAATAAAGAATTAAAAAAATATTTACAAACAAAAATAAAAATTACTGGAATAAACATTGCGAAGATAGCGCTGGTATCTTTTAAAAACATTTTGACCCTCATTTGTTTTGACTTACAAAATTATATATCATTTTATCTGGCTACAATTACTGAGTATTCCTCTTTAACTCTTTTAAAACTTTATTTTGATAAACAAAAAAATAAATAAATACAAGAGTAAGCAGAGGTTATTTGATATTAAACTCTAATCTCTTTAAATACTTAGAGATTCTAAATCTTTATACTCAATTACAATGGTCTGAGTTTAACAAACATAATTCTATTTTAATTGATATATTTAATAATACTGTGATGACATTTATCAACCAGAATAATCCACTAATATGTTTATATTGACTATCCTAAGCTAAGCAAACGCTAAGCTGGGACTAGCATATACAGCATATATTTAAAATTATCATTAGTTACACTGGCATTATTAATATTATAGCTAGTGATGCATTTAAGTAAGACTAAACTAACTTTAAATTAAATTAGATGCATGGGCCACTCACTCATCAGAGGTAATTCACACACATATTTCCAAAAATTTTGTCCACATAAAATTATTAAACCAAATGTTTTAAAACTAAAATTTAAAAGACTTATAATTCCAGCAGTGAAAACTCTGGATGAACATATTAAACTACTTATTATGTGTGAATTGCCACTTATAACCATATGCATAATTTACATATTTAAAATTAAATATAACTTATTGTTGGTTGGTTTGTGGATGATAAAACTATCATAACAGCACAATTCAGACATTGATATACCATTAATCATTAAAAATAGCTAATTACAACCTGAAGAAGCAAAGTTCCTCAAACAAACATATCTGTCATTACATATTAAAACAAATGTAACATCACTTACTGTGGTGGAACTAGCATTAATACATTATGAGTGATGGGCCAAAATAAGTACATATATGTTCCACAGAACTGAACAACTTCATAAGAATGTGGTGGCTTCCAAAAATACCTATCTTTAAGGCAGAAAATAGGATGCCTGGACCTTGTCTCAGTGCATCAGGAACAGGAAAGTACGATCCTTTTCATGGCATTGAAATACTTCAAAATATGTGATCACAATCACTAGAAATACATATATCTGATATACAATAATCCTCAATGGGAACAAGCACTATCACCTCATGGAAAAGCAATACAATAAGGATGGGGGACCTTGTCTACTCCATTGAACACACTAATAATTAACAAAGCCTTGCTCTATGAGGCTAACAAATACTAAACTAATAACAAGATATAAACACTTGAACTGACTAAGTCATCAATAAGAATTTTAAAATACAACACGTATCATCAATGTCAGAACCAACAATGCAAACTATGTCAACTGACTATATAAGAATTACTTAAAAATTAAATGCATATAAAAATTTTAGGCAAAGGTACAATGCACACATAATAAAATATTTAAATATAATAGCTAGTGGACATTTAAAAGACTGCGAATAAATTGTGAGAAAATTAATTCTTAATGCGGATATAAAAATATTTACGGTCATTATAACTGTAGCATTCATAAAACAAATGAATGGAAAAACTCTCTGATAAACCTCTTTGGCTGATTTTAAAAAAAACTGAGTGAAATATCACACATTTAAACAAGCTAAGACTGAGATATTAAAATCTCCAAAGATAAAAATTATTAAGTATAAGTTGACTTGTGAGAAGTTTAGCAAATACAATAATATAAAATTACTTGAGAATGGTAAAATTTTTACTCATTCTAATAAACCCCTTAAGACTAAAATTATAACATTAATGTAACTGGCATATTTATATTAAATAGTATTACACATTTTTTTAAAAAAATATATAGCATAAATATTTTTCTGGTTTCGTTTTTTTTAAAAAAACAAAACAATAAAAATGCAAATTAAAAAATAAAATACAATAACTTCAGTTCATAGTTTCAGCTCTGTACTGGTTTTTTCGTTCAAGACATGTATATAATTTATTAAATACAATTTATCTGATGGCACTCAGCTTCTAGTCAAAACATTGATCATAAGCATGGCAAAGATTTCTAAATGAACATATTATTAATAGTTCTTTAAAGTTAAAGTAATTTCTTCATTTAAAGATATATTTTAGTTCAAAGAAGCACTATAATAAAACATTAAAATAATAAGGAGCCGGCAATAAATAGTAGGTAAAATCAATGATTCAGCTGAGTATATCATTATGGGATCCCGGGTTTGCATGTACAATAATATAACTTCATTTTAATTCCTTTTTAAAAAAAAAAAAAAAGAATGCATTTTTAAGCAGTTTTCTCTTACTTTTAAAAATTATTTTTGTATACAACATTTCAAAAATTTGCTTCCAAATAATTTATCTTTACTCTTCTTAACATAAGAGTGGGATTATTTTGTAAGTAGAAATTTCCATCTGTTTAAAGAGCTAGAATAAACTATCTCAATTTTACATCTAGGTATAAGCAAATACTTCAGTTCATTATAATTATACTATACGTTTGACAGATCAAATTCATCATTCATTAATTTAGATAATTGAACTAAATATTAATCCTGGAGGAAACAGTCTCTAAGACAAACATTTTTAGTAGTGTATATGATACTTCTATATACAAATTATTTGATAATAAGGAAATCCATCTGATTTTCTAAGCTTTTGCACCCACATTTATTTTGTCCATTGTTGCTTTTTAGTATGTGTGTTCTGCATACATATATAGTTAATTTGCATAACTAATTTAAGTTCAGTTCATGCTAGTTTCTATTAAATTTTACTAGAGTGAATAATTATGTAAATGTTATGCTGTTGGTGCCACTGTATGGGCAATAGACCCTTTTGTACAAGAAATTTTTATTTTAGGGTCCCCTCTCCTCATTCTGTGAAATAAAATGTGTAAAGTAAAAGACATTTTTTCTCAGTGCTTTCACAAGAAAAACTTAAAAATATAGCCTTAGTCATTTAGCATGTTTGATAATTACCTTACATGTTTTATTCACTTATTTCTATAAAATAAACCTGAAGATTAAAACACATGCTAAAATAAAATGAATTAATATACAGAAAAAAAATAAACCTTTGGTCATACACACTTTACAAATTTATATGCACTCACCCATGACCATCAGTTTAAAAAGCATAAGTGGCCACTTATGCTTAGAGCTTATTATATAAGCTGACCTTTGTTTACCATGCTGAAATCAGGGCTTTAATTTATTGTATGGCTGAATTATAACTTAAGAAATGAATATACAAACTTATTTATTCTATAGCAGGTGAGAGATTGAATCTACTACCTGCGATTAGAAATAGTCTATAAATGTTGACTATGTAGCTAATACAGAAAAGGGAAATAAGCCTTAAGTCATATGTTTTTTATAAATTTATATGCATTCAGCTATGAACATCAGTTTAAAAACATAAGTGGCCGTCTTGCATTGGTGGTCGAGAGGTCAGTGCGACTGCCTTGCTCTTGCAGGCAGTTACCTGGGTTGCGGGTTCGCGTCCCGGCCGATGCTATGACACTTAAAAAAAAAAAACCATAAGTGGCCACTTATCCTTAGAGCTTATTGTTATATAAGCCAGCCTTTGCTCACCATGCTGAAATCAGGGTTTTAGTCTATTGTGTGTCTGAATTATAACTTAAGAAATGAACATTAACTTCTCAAGTTATAATTCAGGTACACAATAGACTAAAACCCTGATTTCAGCATGGTGGTAAAGATTGGCCTGTATAACAATGCTCATGAGTGAGTGCATGTAAATTTGTAAAGAGTGTATGACCAAAGGTTTATTCCCCATCTCTAGATTACATATGCAGTCAGTGCTTATTTCTAATCACATCGGTTAAAAAATCAGATTTTATCTCTCTCCTGCTATAGATTGAATGAATTTGTACAATTCAATTAAGTTATAATTGAGGCAAACAATAGATTAAAGCCTTGATTTCAGCACAATAAGCAAAGGTTGGTTTATATAATGATAAGCTCTAAGCAGAAATGGCCATATATGCTTTTTAAACTGATGTTCATGGGCGATTACATGTAAATTTGTAAAGAGCACATGATTGAAGGTGTATTTCCTTTCTCTATATTACATATGTAGTCAGTGCTATATAAATAGACTATTTAAAACAAATTAATGTTTAAAAAATAATTTTTGAAACAATGATTAAATAGTATCACAAAACAAAAATATTAATTTAGTAAATTTGAATTTTTTTTTTCAAAAGTTTTCATATTATTATTTGACCAATAAATGAGATTTTTTTTTTTTAAACATCTAAGTGTTTTTATCATATTTAAAAGAATCTCCCACCAACCACCTTCACCACGGATTACACATGCAATTGAAATCATTGCACCACTTTCCTCTTCTTTTCAGGCTGGCACTGTTATTATATAAGTAACTCTACTTTTAGTTTACTTAAAAATATCTACAGCTGGAGTTTGATTCTGTGGAATGCTTTACCTTTGAGTTCTGTCCCACATAGAAGAAAAAACTGTTGTCTCCATTATTAAACAAAATTATATTCCTTTAATAATACATATTTACACTATTATTTAATTTTTTTATGTCTATGTTATTATTCCACTATTAACAACTATAATTTATTACATATATAGTCTGTTATTTTTAATTTTCATACTTAGATTATTTATTGATGTCACTTTTATATTTGTTTGGACCACCAAACTAAGTCAACTTTAAATAACATGATTGATATAACTCGTTCAATCCATTAGCACCAACTTGGTAAAAATAGTCATTTGTTTTAAAAATTCATTAGTTGCTTTTAGTTCAGAACCTCTTACACATATCTTATGTTTTTTATTGATAAAAATAGTTTCTATTGTTTTCATTCAATAATAAAATATTGACATTTCTTTATTATTTTTTTTAACACATTAATTATTAAATCATATTATATATATATTAAACTTCATTATATAATTTGACAATTAAGGATTAAATTTTCATGCATAGATTGTTTATTGTTTTATGCGGTAAATTTTTAGAAGCCATAAAATACTTTTATTCTTCATTTTGTTTATTTATAGATTATGTTTGATAACTATGCAAAAAAATCCAATTCTTGGTTTGTTCCACTAGATACGTTTTTTAGATTTTAATATTGTGCAAACATGTAGAGTTTTTATTACAATCAACAGAATTGCATTAAATAGTATAGTTATGAAATTTGTTAAAAATTAAATATTATGGCATGCAATAATATCTTGTTAAAAAATTACAGTTTTTTATTCATTCTGTTTTCTTTAGATTTGGGCCATAGTGTGGATTATGGATCAATTATGAGTTTTTAGCTAGAGAACAAACCCAAGTTTACACCAAAGGAAAAGTTGTTTAGTAAAATGTGCAAAAAGATAATATGGCATTAAACAAATATATTATTAAAAGTAGGAAAAGCTATTTAGTAAAATCTATAAAAAGATAATATGGCATAATAAATAAAAAGAAAGATAATTGTTATTAAAAATATTTTGCACAAGACAACAGAATTGATCCTAAGATCTCACCACTACTTTGAACTGAATAAGACATATAAGCTTTGTAAACTACTGCTAAATGTGTGTGTATATTTATATATACACAAAATACATATTATTAGTTAAATAATAATTATAATTGTAAAACTAAATGGATTGCTAAATGTGTATATATACTTATATAAACACAAGATAAGTACTATAAATGATATTATAATAGTAAACTAAATGTATGTGTGTGGATGTCAACGGCATTCACACTATTTTATAAAAGCAATTAGGCTAATTAAATAGTTTAATTAATGAAAAACTATAAACTAACTTATCAAGAAAGTTAGATGAATTCGAGCAAAGGATTAAGATAAAGTAAACAATGCATTTGCAACACTGAATGTTTAGTTCCTGATCAGATTTAATGATAATAGAAACATTGCTTAAAATAGACAATTCTATTATCTGATCAGAGATCGAATATAGTAACTCAAGAGATAACCACCACATGGACAGCAGATGGCCAATCAAGGAAGTCTACACCAAAAACAATGAGAGGATGAAACATCTAGAATAGAACTGAGACCAGACACTTGCTAAGTGAAGCTCTTGAAAAGCAGATGTACCATTTCCTCAGGTGCCCCAATCAGCTCCCTCCTTCACTTAGCCTTGCAGAGAAGTTTATCTCTGGATGTTCAAAAGTAAACTTAGGAACTGTAAATAGTTTGTATTGATCTTATTATTATTTTGTTATGCCTTCAGGTCCTTATTGTTATTTATATAGCATGTGTATACAATCGTCATATATGTATATATTAAACAAGATTGATTATCTTTGTATAACTCAGTAAATAAATTCTTGTTACTTAAATGTACTTGCCAAGCTGCCTCATTAATTAGCAATTATTTATGTTATTTATATTTGCAATCCAGCAGGCAATAGAGTGCCGCTGGACACAGCAATTGGCGCAGTCGACAGGATACTATGGATAAAGATAATCTCATTACATGCAGAATTATTGTAATTATGAGGCAATATTTTTAAAACAAATTTTATTTTAAATAAATTATATAAATTATAGTATTTAAATAAAAATAATTTGGAAATCTAAACATCTACATTTACATATAAATTTTATTAATTATAGCATCTAAAGGATGTCAGCCTCCTTAGTTTAGTACAGAAGTAAAGTATGTATAATTGCCAGATTCCTCAAACATGTGCTATCATGCAAGTGTCAAATTTAAAGTAATATTTAAGAGCCATCAAAATAAGACAACCACATTTTGAAGGCTTCTGAATGGGGGGCAGGGAGTATTGTAACAGGATCCAGGTTCAAACCCTGTTACAAGAGCTATCATTAAACCTTTACTTAAATTTGGCATATATATATATGTTTGGTCAACATATAACCAACATACATATATATGGAAAGATAGATATTTTCTTTATGAGAAGACATTTAAAAAGAAGAATAAATAATTTGTGTTAATAATACATAAAATCTAATTTGGAAATTACTGAACTACAACATTTTTTTTTATTATCACTATAAAATAAATCTGGAATTTGGAGATAAAGATGCTCTCTATATATAGTTTTTTTTTTGTCTTGTTTATTCGTCTTTCCACTGTTATATATCCAAATTCTTGGAAAATCTACATTTACAGTAAAAGGTTATTTTTCCAGTTTTGTTCAAATTTTATAATCTGACAAAAGAATGCAGATGTAAATGTACAAAAATAGTTTTTGATCAAAGCAGATAAACATCAGAAATAATTTTATTTTAAAGCAATCTGATAAATAGTAAGAATATCAATTAAAATATTATCAGATTGAAAATATATTGTATGCCAAATATTTGTATTTTTTTTCTGCAATTGATTTAAAGAAATGGAAGAAAAAGAAAGATCTGAGAAGAAAATTCAGGTAGGTGGATTGGAGTATAAAAAAGACAGAAAAAATATTTATTAAGCTGTAAAAAGGACAAATGAGGAAAACCAAAGACTGAAAAAAAAGTTATGAAAGAGTAAAGTAAAGCTAAAGTGTGTTGTACTCCTACCTAGTACCCTGTAAATGTAAATCATTGGAAACCTGCCACCTGTCTATCACTCAAATGTTGCTTTAAAGACTTATGCTGACAAAAGGAAATCTTAAATGTGATCTTCAACTGAAGATTGAACATCCAGAAAAGAAACAAAGAATGAACTGTTCATAATAATGAATATGGCCAGTCTTCTAAATGCAAGTTTACTGACATGTGGTAATTTTATCCATTCCCGGTAACAAAAATATTATCTTCTTATATATGTATTTTTAAATGTTTTATATTTATCAAATATGTCTTAAATGTAATAAAGAATTAAACATAATTAGTATATTAATCATTATATTTAAATTGTTTGAGCATATTGTATCACTATTAAATTTTAGGGCATCAATAAATAAAATATTTTTGATATATGTCTTCTCATAATATATACATAATTATTTTTATAGTTATAATCATTTACTTATTTGTTTTATGCATATTTGTGTGGATTTTGGCCAAATTTA
The DNA here is from genome assembly GCA_028023455.1 of Epiperipatus broadwayi. NCBI lineage: Eukaryota > Metazoa > Onychophora > Udeonychophora > Euonychophora > Peripatidae > Epiperipatus > Epiperipatus broadwayi. The sequence continues at coordinate 655,272 of JAQFVV010012537.1, read as the reverse complement.
TACAATTAGTAATATAGAGGGTTTATAAAGTAAATAAATTCTTTTGGATTGATGGAATAACCAATTCTAATAAATTTAGAATTAGATCTTATTCACCTATTTTACAGAAAGGTATGGGAAAAAGATTTTATATGTATCATAAAAATTACTCAAATGAAATTGTCATAACTTCTTGCTCATGAACAATGTATGGGCTCTAACAGTGCCATCACCATTCCCCCTGAAATACTGAGTTGGAGCAGGTTGCGTGAATATCTCAAATGAATATACAAGGAATCAATGTGTAAAGGTTATTGGTGTTATTCTTACTGTATCTAATAGATTGGTGCTTGAGATCGATAAGTCGATACTCATAAATACACTGGTGACAGTTAAATATATCTATCTTAAGGGAGTTATCTTACTGGGATAGATCCATTATTTTGTGTGTGATAAATAAAATGAATATTAAATTCATATTACTAAATGGTGCGAACCAAGAATTTGGTTACACACACGTTTGATGGCAACTATATGTCCATCATTAGTTAGATTAAAGGAGAATAATAAGTTATATATGTTAAATTGGAGATATGCCTGTTACATTATGTTGATATTAGGCTTTAGTAACAAAATGAATGATAGCTTTTGATAACAGAAAAATAGTAATTAAATCATGATTTTCTAATAGTAAAATGAATATATCTTGTGGATTGATTACTTGTACATTATGTTGAATGAATGACATCTCCTTCTTAGCATTTTATGATCATTTTTTATCCTGCAAAAATACATGATTTTTCAATGTTCTTTATATTATTAAGCTCATATTTTTTATTTGTTTTGACTTTGAAAAGCTGGATTTGTGCACTTATTCTATGGTTTTTTTTAATTATATTGGTCTTCTTATAGTACTAACTTCTTCTAGTTGACTTGTATTCATGATTGATTATAAGTGATTTTTTTTTTTTTTTGACTTTGAAGAGTGGATTGTTTATTATGAAAAGGTCCTATACAATTAAAATTTGGAGAGAAAATTAGATAAAGAAAAAAAACATGTTCCAATTTTACAAAAATACTAACAATTAATCATTATCATTAATTATTACTTAATGGGTTTTTTAAATATCATGTTGCAATAATTTATTTATTATTTTTACTTATTAGCTAAATTGCTTTACTCGTAAATATTTTTAGATATTAATGAATGTGCAACAATTCCTCAGCTTTGTTATAATGGTATATGCAGAAACACAGATGGAAGTTTTGTATGTACTTGCTTTTCTGGATTTATTCTCTCTAGTAATGGCAAAGAATGTTCAGGTATGAATTCTATTATATTTTAAGCAATAAAATGTTTTTAATAAATTGATATTAAAATAAGCAGAATATCTAACTGTAAAAAAATTTGTTTTTTATTATTACTGTTTTATTTTTACATTATTTAGATATAAGATTAAGTTTTTGCTATGATAAATTTGAAAATGGATTCTGCGGCAGTCCTAGACCTGTTAATATGACAAGATCTCAGTGCTGTTGTACACGGGGGCAAGCTTGGGGAGCTCTTCCTTGTGAAGTTTGTCCTGAACCACATGCTAGTAAGAAATTATATTATTTTATTCATGCAAATTTCACTTATATAATCTTTTATATTAACAAAAATAAAACTTTAATTTGGGATTGGAAAAAAAAAAATTGAAAAAAAATCTCAGAAGCAATAAAGTTAAATAATGTTATTAGCAATAAACACCAAAATATTGCATATAACTTAATGAATAATATTTCTGTAATGTAATTTCCACTACATCACTCAAGATAGGGAACTAGTTTTTATCTACTTTTAACAAGTTGTAGAGGAGTGTAATCATAAACATATTACCTGATTACACTTTCCCACAAGATGTTAAAAGTTGATAGAAACCAGTCCCTATCATGCATGAGGGTAATGTAGTGAAAATTATACTAGAGAAATATTATTCATTAAATGAATAACCTTTAGTCTAATGAATGACTTATAAAAATTATTGCATATAACTGTTTCCAAATTTATTACTGATGAAACATAAGTTACTAATGGTAAGTAAACTCTTAATTTTATAATAATGTTAATGAAAAGAATACATAATCTTCTTATATGGAATATTTATTAGAATGTTGTGAAAGTTTATGTAAGTCAGCATTTTGTTCATAAAATCTTTATATCAGATGTTATTGTAATAAACATTCAAGAGACTTATGATTTTGAATATATCTAGGTACTAATATAATATATATTAATTACTTAATTGATTTTTCTACATGTAACTAGATCTAAAGAAAGCTTTTGTTTTAACATTTGTTTTTTATGTTATTTCTCATTCTACTTGATATCTTCTTGCTAATACTTGTCTGCCTTACGTAGAGGAGGAAATTAAAATTATGACATTTAATGATGAATTTTTACTATTCGTTGAGAAGTGATATTTTTTTAACACCATTATAAAGCATGTTGATAGATTTTCTAGTTTCATAGATTGACAGCTTTAAATACTGATAGCTGCCATCAATTTTTACTAGGATATTTAATTTTAATAAAGTTATAAATACTTGGATTATTTAAAAATTTCATAACAAACTGAATATTATATAAAATTTTATTCCTGGACCAAGATTAAACTGATAATTACAATCTAGAGTTTATTGTTACTAGGATTCATAATGCATCTTATTCTTAGTTGTTTTGCTGTGGTTGAAAAGCTGAAGAAATATATTTGAAATGAAAATTACCATCTTTTTATTATTGATTAAATTAAGAAACATTATGCATAATGATAATAATATAGATTTTATCATCAATATCTCAATAGAAATTTAACTTTAATTGATTTTAATTTATTACAATTCTGTATAAAAAAGTTAATGCAAAATAAAGAGTTTGTATAATGTTGTATGTGTTCAGATTCTACATTATTTATTTCAGCAAATATGCTTACAAGTTTTTGTTGAGTTTGTTGCTCACAATCATAAATGAATGATTATCGGAGATTCAATATATTAAAAAATCAAAAAGTAATATGGATATTTAACCACTAAATTATCAAATGATCACTATTTCCTATGCTAACACAAGCTGTTAATACAGTAGCAAACTCTCTATAGAGTAATATCACCCTGTGTAAGCCTTACCAATCATTGGATGCAAGAAGTTTTTGTGCATAGAAATCTTATCTAGTGCCTACTCATTCAATATCTCCAGACTAGTTTCTAGCTTATGGCTTTCATCAGTGAGGAGCAACCAAGATTTTAACTTTATAGTTAACTAAATAGTTAAAAGATGGGTGCTGGAGGATTGCATTAGATCCTAAGATCTCAGTGCAGTGCTCTCAGATCCAAGCCTCCTCACTGATAAAGGCTACAAGCTAGAAACTAATCTGGAGATAGTGAATGTGTGGGCACTAAATAGAGATTTTGTGTGCAAACCTTTTTGCATCCATTGATTACTAAGGCTTGCACTGGATAGATATGTTGAATGGTGAATTTATTACTGTAATATGGATATAATTTTTGTTGCCCAGATAAATGAAAAATAATGTCAAGTAAAAAAAGAGTTATTTATGTATTGATTTGGTTAAAGTATTTGACCCAATTAAACAGAGTTATAAAAAGTTTTAAAGTTAGTTAGTTGTGCACCAAAGTTTCATATTACACAGCTTCTACATGAGGTAGGAAAGGAAGTACTATTACTACAGGTGAATAATCTTATATATTTGAAATGAAACTTAGTGTATAAACAAGGATGTGCACTTGCTCCATCATTGTTTTTTTTATTTTTATGTCTTTGAAATTGTTTAGGTAATTGTTTATAGTGGTTTAATGAAACAGGGATCAAGATAAGGGTTTGATGGTGGAATTAATCTCAATCAATTAAAAGTAAAAATAAAAACTTCATTTTGTAGGATTCTGGATTTTGTACTGATAATTGTGTTATTGTTGCCTTTCCAAAAAAACAATTTACAGAAAGTTGTTAATGTTTTGAATTCAATATAGAAATATTTTGGCTTTATAATCAATATTTGAAAAATTCAAGTTCTTTATCAGCTAGTGACAGAAGAGAAATTCATAGCAACTTTTAGCTTGAATGGTTATCAACTTGAAATGAAAATCATTTGTAATATCTTGGTAGTTTTAAAAATTGAAAGATGGATTTAAATGGTGAGATGCTTCAATGACTTCAATGTGTTATGTCAATTAACTTATATATAAAGCAATTGTTTTACATAATAAATATTGTATGTAAGTAAAACTTGAACACCTTATTAATGCAACATAAAGGTATTAGAAAAGTTTCACTTAAAGATGCTCTGCAAAATTTAAAAAATATAATACCAAGATTATAAAATTATTATATTTTTAAACTTGCTGAATTCCATTATTGTAAAATCACACCTTTATTAGACTTGATATGTAAAATGAACAAACAATATAATACTATCTAAAAAGGTATTATATTGTGAACATAAGCATGGTTTTTATGTGGAAGAGGGTGTCACTATTTATACTATAAGTGTTATTTCAAAGATACTCTAATAAAGAACATGTTAATGGTCTCCATTGGAAAGATATGGCAGAGAATAAAATATATTAGAGAGCTACAATTAGACATTATGCTGAAATATTTCAAAAAGAAAGATTATTTGTAGAAGAAATTAAAAGACAGCATCATAAAATATCGAATAAACAGAAAATAAATCAATATATTCTATATGTGGACATATTTGTGATCCACAGAAAGATTTGTATAGTCATAATAACACTCATTTCTAGCTTAGTTTTTATCTTGTTGTTTTTTTTTTGTTTTTTTTTTTTTTGGGGGGGGGGCGGGGGGGAGACTTGAAATGGTCTTATTAGTTTATGTAAGACATGAATTTTTCATGTAAATCTTAACATGGATATTTGGACATTGAATTATTAAATTATTTATATGATACTACTTGATGTGAATAAATCATTGTCATTGATTAATAAAAATAGTAGGAAATGGAAAGGTTCTATTGATTTCAAAGGAGCGAAAAAAAAGCACATGATAAAGATCATAGAAAATATGATTGAAAAAAAGATGCTTCAAAATTTTTGCTTATAAATATTTTTATGAAGAAATATTATGTAAAAAATTGAAACGATAAACGAATCATTTTTAATAAGAATGACTAAAATATATAATATATGTTTTCTAATAATAAATAGCAAATTAGTTTTGCTATGATTATGATGCTCAGCATTGAAAATACATTTGGCTCATTATTAAAGACTGACAATTTATTGACTCTGCAGTAGAATCATAAACATTAATACTAAAATGTGGATATTATCTTATTATAATAATATAACTTTCATAATAATATATAAATATATATTTAAATTAATAAATAGTTTATTGTAAATTACATTTTATTAATTAAACTGCAAAGATAAATGTATTTTTAAATATTATAGGTACTTTCAATTTGCTTTGCCCTGATGGGTACGGGTATATAAAAGAAATTACAGGTGCTATGGAAGGTAAATATATCTATGTGAATAACATGTATCTAAGAATGTGACTCATTACTCAAATATTTCAGAGAATAATTGACTTTCTTCAAAAAGTAGAGCTATCTTTTAAAGAAAGGCAGTGAGTTGGCTGAAATAAACATCAGTCTCATTATTAGATATATATTTTTTCTTTTTCATACATTTTTTTTTTGTTTTTATTATTGTCATCATGTATATATTTCTATATAAATTTTTTAGAAATTTTATAATTTAATAGAATCATTATTTTTATATGTTTAATCTCTTTTGATTATAATCACTAGTATCATGTTCATTATCATTTTCAATCATTATTGATCCACTGCAAGATGAAGGTCTGTCATACAAGTTCAATCCATCTTTTTCAATATCTATCTAGCTTCTCTTCTCCACATCACCCCAGTATACTTCCTTATTTCAATCTTGCATCTCATATAATAATTTCTAGGTTTTTTTTACAATCTCTTGGAATCAATTTAAGGTTTTAACTGTCTATCTATTATCATTTTTTTATAGCAATATGTTCAGCTCAACTCCACTTCAATCTCTTAATTCTGTCAATTTGTCCTCTCATTCATGTATTTTGTTTCTGATCTCTTTTTGTTACTACTACTATGAGTCTTTTCATATTTTGTTGAATGGTCTGAAGTCTCTGTATTGTTTTTCTATTAAATATCCAAATCTCAGATCCATAAGTAAAAACTAGTAAAACACATTTATTAAAAACCTTGTTGTTTAAACATATAAGCATATTTTTTTTTACTATTATTTCTAGCAAAGCACTTCAATCAAGTTTAATTCTATTGTTAATTTCATCAATTGTGTTTCCATCTGTAGTAATAACCTAACAACAATATCTGTAGTTGGTAATTTGTTCTAACTCATCATCATCAACTTTATTTTCTTCGAGAAAATTTATTGAACATCACTTTAGTCTTTTTACATTTGGTTCTACTTTCTTACTTTCATCTGATAACTTTTGCAACATTACTTGAAACTCTAAAGCATTACTTGCAAAAACAATTACATCATCTTCAAAATCTAGATGATTTAAATAATCTCCATTTAAAACAGGCAAAACTCAATCTCCATTTACTTTATTCTTATATTTATTTATTCTTGCAAAACTGCTGTAAAAAGTTTGGAAATATGGAGTCACCCTGTCTACAACTTTCTAAATGTTAATCTTCATAGAATCAATATATAATTTAATTGTTGCTGTTATGTTTTTATAAATATTATTCAAAACATGACAATAACCTGGATCTATATTTTGATGATCCAATTCCTTAATCACTGAAAAAATGCTTATAGAATCAAATGGTTTTTCATAATTTACAAATCCAAAGCATAATGGCAGTTCATATTTATTGGAACTTTCTATATCTTTTTTCAATTCTTAGATAAGATCCATTGTATTAAAACCACTTTTAAATCCACCTTGTTCTTTTGGTTGGTTAAAATCCAGAATTCTCTGTAGATGATTGTAATTATTTTTGTAAAAATTTTGTATAGGACTGATAAAAGACTGGTAGGTCTGTAATTTCCAATATCTTCCTTATCACCTTTATTAATATTAGTACTGCATTCTTTCAATCATCTGGAACATCTTTATCATTTAGACATTTGGTATATAACTTTGCAAAAAAAATTTCTATTGCTTCTGCTTCTTTTAAGATATCAATTATAATTCCCTCATTACCTGGAGTTTTTCTCTTCCTCATAAATTAAATTGCATATCTCACTTTTTCATTTAAAATCCTGGGCAATTCAGAAGATATAGTAGTTAGGAGATACTTTTCTTTGTTATTATTTATTTTAAAAATCTAAAAAATTATTTATTTCTGTTATAATTAACAAAATACGTTTTAAAAGTTTAAAATTTTTGATTATTTATTGCGATATTTTTATATGTAAATATAAATCTATTATTATTATTTACTCATTAGTATAAGTAGGTTATTTACATAGAAGCTAATATTCTAAGTACAGCTTCAGGCCATATTCACGTTAGCTGCTAATATAATGTTATATTTTTGAAATACTTTTTTCAAGTCAAAATAAGTTATTAATAATTTAAATTTCTTGATATCTAATAAATATAGTGAAATATGAAAGATATTAAGAAGAAACATGAATCGCATAACTTCAAAATCGCATTAAAATAATCCACATAAAAGGAGAACCAGGTGTATTACAATGATATTTATATGTTGGAGTAAATATATTTTTAATTGTTTTAGATATATATATAGTCCCACTCCCATCTATATGTGTGTGTAAGTCATATTAAATTTAGTGAAAAATAAGAAAAAGACCATTTACTCAAGTTGATTAATTGTGCACTCAAAAATAAAACAATTACAAGTAAATATTATTAAAAAATTATGAGTAAGTAATATAATTTTGTTTGTTCTAGAATCTGCACTTAATGTTGATTATAAAAAAACCTTACTTGAGGTCACTTTGATGAATCCAGTGCTGAACTTCCAGAGGGATCTGTAAATTTACTTTTATTATAATTATACATATTTATTGACTATGATCCCTTTCCCCTTTTATATATCAACATATTGATACATATCAAATAACTGCTCTCACTTTGAAAATGCAGGTGACTGAATTTGAAGACAAAGTTGAGTATACAAAAAAACAAAAAAATCACAATACATGAAATTGCAAATAATGAAATAACAAAAATAAAAATCATGTGAATCAATATATATATATATCCTGAGGAAAGCAAGCATTTGTCCACAGTTAAGAGTTTATAAACTTGAATACCAATCTCCATGCATAACGTTCTTGTTCACTAACTCTGTTGATATCTATATATTTCATATTACTTGGTTAAGAGCAAACACATACCCATTATCTCTTCTGAACATATAGCATAAATCCACTGAAGATTGATATTCACCAGCACTTTGTAAATAGACATTTTGATGGATAATTTTATAATGATATCGAAGCTGACCGTGGAACACCCAAATACATTGTAATGACTACTTTACCAAAGACTATTATTTATATTATGGCTTCAATATATACAAAAAAAAATGGCTTAAAAGAAACAATTTCAAGTCATTTCACTTTTTTTTTCTTATTTCCATAACAATGAATTAAAGCTTGTAGAATAAATTAAATCATTAGTTCATTCCTATTCATTATATATTGAAGTTTGTTGCTTTAGCAGCTAAGATTAAATTTCCACTTTCCTTCTTAACCAAATGATAAAGATTTTATATTTATTTTAAAATATAGACATTGAGTTTTAAATTTCATATCTTTACTGTTTTTAAACACCGAACAGTTTTTTTTGTTTTTTTTTTAAAAAAAAAAAATAGACTTTTCTTTATGTTGTGATGGTTTAGTTGTTAGCCAGCTAAGCAGTCAATTAATTGTTTTTGTTGTTAATGATATCAATTGAAGAAAAAAAAATTAATTTTTCAAAATAGATTAAAATATTAGTTTATATCTATACTTCATGTATATAAACAAGTATGTAGAATAAACTATTTGCCTATCAATTGGCCTGAATTCAAACATTGAGAAAAACTGGGATAAGTATAATGGTTGGTTGTAAATCATTTCTTTCAACACCCCTCTCCTTAACAGAGTTAAAATTTTAATCTGGATTTTAAATTTTAGCACTCACGGGTATGTTAAGAATGTATGATTATTTTGGGTTTGGTAAAGAGTTGCTATGTCAATTTCCTATCTTTCTAACATTTTTTTTATTATTTAACAGCTAGTTTTAGGAAATTCAAATAGTGTGCTGGATTTAGCACTTTGATGGTTTTATAATGGAGGCATAACTAAGAATGTGTGTGTTACAGAAGATACATGAAATTATTTGCCAACTTTCTCCATGCTTCTTTGAGGCTTATTGGATTTTGAAGGTCTAGCCAAATATCAAATCATGTCTGTTTTAATTAGTCCCTAGGTATTCCCATGATTGCTTCTAAGTGTTATTTGTGAAATAACCTCATCAAACTTAATATCCTTAATCCTGTACTATATAGATGCATTTATACACATATATATTTTTTATTTTATACATTTCTCTTGCTATTGTTAAAAAGTACACCTTTCTTTATATATATCTCAGCTATGTTAACATTTTCCTGATATCCTGAATTGTTATTAACATCCAAAATAAGGCTTTAAGATACGGGCATTATATGTGCCTCGGACCTCTCCTCCTAGGTTTACCCAAAATGCATTGGGACGTGTTCGCTTAATGATGGTATATAGTCCCTCATATGTATTACTAAACTTATGATATTTACCTTCCTGTGGTTTACTAGGATATGAAGTTTTTATTCACACTCTGTCTCCAATTCTGAATTCATATTTAGACCTCCTTACATTCTGATTTCTGCAATTTGCTTTCATAATAAGTTGCTTTTGAGCTTACATCATATCCTTTTCTTTATTATGATTTTTGTGGCTACAGATTTATACTCATTGTAACTATAACTATTTGAAAACAATCTAGAAGGAATATTAAATAAATTTATTACTCAGTCTTAGAATTAGTTTCTATTATTTCACTGCTTATTTTCTGCTAGGTACATTTAATAGGCTTATATTGCATATACAGGGGGATATAATTAAATCTAAAGTTTGTTACAACATGTAGGTATTTCCATCCATAACTTTTTGTATTTAAATCGATGATACCCACACCACTTTCAAAATTTTCTGTAATTATATGTTCATTTTTCTTCCATAGTAAGATAGTGAGTTGAATTACTGTACATAGTCCATTTTTGTATTTCAGTGGCCTGCAATTTTTGAAGGTCCTTCCCTAGCATGTGCTTTTCTTTTTAAACACTATCATTCACATGCTTAATGAACGTGAATGGGCCTTCATATGTATTGCATAACTTGTGGTATCTGGGACCTTTTTGTTTAATCGATTGTGGTGAGTTATTTTCCATCATTGCCTGATAATTTTTAATATTTTGATCATCAGCTTCATCAGATGAAGAATTAATGTGCCATAATACACATTTAAAATGATCAAATATATTGATTGCACTTTTGTCTTCATACATAATCTTCCTATGAGAACAATCTCTTGTGACAGCCATTACAATTGGTAATCCTTCATTTCAATGATTCTTACTTAGTTCTCCAATGACATATTTGTAGCTTTGATAGTGTATATGAATGTGGTGCAATGATTTCAAGTATATATCCAATCCGTTCACTTTTGTACCTTCTTCCATGTATTTATCCATAATGCTTCCAACACATGGATGTTTATGTGTAGGTTCAGTATATGGTTTTCAGAACTGGCTTGTGAAGTATTTGGGATTATTTCTTCCAACTTGGCAGTTATGAATTGTTTTTCCATCATGGGTATGTTGTTTGACTTGTGGTCCATCAGAAGATTATGGGGTTTCAATTTCCCTTGACATTTCATAAATATCATCAGAATGTTTTTCTCTAGACTCCTGAAATTCACAATTTAACTTAAATTCCATATTATTTATATGTGGAGTTATCAATTAATATGAGTTCTCTACCTGACTTTGTAGATTGCACAGGACTTTTGTGGATATTGCCAATGTTTTTGTGTTATGAAGAATCTGTTTTCCCTTTTATCCATCCTTCTTTCCAAGTTTGGCATATCAAGTTCCATCATTTCAACAGTGCTATGATGATTCTCTATGTCATCACTCTGCTGTGGGATAATATGGTGGATGTGGCAGCTTTCTTGGGTGACAGTTTTCTGAACTACTGGTGATTTGTTCTGGATGTTATCATTATGTTCGCAGACCTTGGGTTCAGGGTAAGTTTTGGGTTCTTGGCATTGGTTACTAGCACTAATTTGCATTATATCATTACTTAGGTTTATCTTGATGGAGTTTATTTGTGAGGGTGGTAATGCCCCATCTCCCTTTTCACTATTATTCATATTAGCATTTATTTGAGCCATCATGTGGCTTATGTTGGATTTGATATTAGCATTGATTCTCACTTCCATGCTGCTCAAGTTTGATTCTAAACTACCCATTTCAGTTTTCATTTCTGTTTTCATACTATCCATCTTACTGTTCAGATCATTGCTCATGCTACTGATATTTGCCTCCAAGTTGCATGTACTTGCTATTATGTTCCAATTCATATCTTCTTTAATACTGTTCATATTGGCCATCATTTTTTGAAACATTGTTTGCATGATGGTCATATTTTCAGTATCCTGTATTACTTTAATTCCATGTGCTTGAATAATATTGTCAGCGGGAATTTTTTGCATTTGAAAAGTTATTTGGCTTTCTCCCTATCTCTGTGGAGATTCATTCTCCTCCATTATAGACTCCCCAGGAGTTTGGATCGATAAAGACCCCTTCCCATTATTATTAGTACCATTTTCTCCTTCAACAACAATAGTATCGAATGTCGCTTCCATAGTCTCTATAATTTTGTTTCCAAATATTACTCCACTTCTAATTAACATTTATTTATGTAAATATTGAAAAAAAAAAATTTGTACTTATAAATATCAAAATACTATGTTAAGCCGTGTTAGCCGAGAAGTCAGCCCAGCTGCCTTGCAAGCAAGCAGTTGCTTGCCAACAGTTGTCGCTTCCTGGCCGATGCTTTGACATATGAAAAAAAATATCAAAATACTATACCCTAAGGCTCCTAGGCACTTCATGACATTATTTATTTATTTACTTTTTTTTATGAACACACTTGTGTACATTTTATTGTCTATTTTTCTTTTTTTAAAGCTGGTGTTTAGTTTGCCTAATTCCTCTATTTTTTAATTTCACTTATTGATTACTTATTTATAAGATGATCTCTTCACCACATATTGCATTCACTACTTTTAATGTTACTTACTTTTAATGTGAATCTTAAACTCCCCAAAAAAATAATTGACATATCTGTTCACTATCATTCCTATCAAATATATTTTGATCTTATATAGGAGAGTATGTCCAATATGGATTTAAGATTTAAGGCTATAAAAAATATATAAATATTTTTTTAAAAAAATTCCAGTCCAATGGCTGGATCTTCCTTTCATCTAAACTATGTTCATGGCCAAAATGTTGGGCACCAGATATAATTGAACCATGGGGTTTGCCATAAGATGATGTAAATAAGACTAAGTAGTTGGATGATTTGAATACAATGTGTCAAACAACCTACAGCACATCATATCTTAAATCCATGATCCGATGTCCCATTTGGGTGTGCCAGATATTACAGAATCAGAAATGGCATATAACAAAGGAAGCGCATCTCACTACTGTCAGACCTAGGCCTTTGAGTAGGATGCTAAAGATGTCATAAGGTCATGCTTAGTTCCAAATCACATCTACTTTTAGTATACTAACTCATAATTTACTTAAAACATTTCACTGTAATTTAGGCCAGTGGTCTTCAACATTTTCACACTTGAGACTGATAAAAATAAGGATAAGGTTCTGCGGACCGGCAAAAATAAGGATAAGGTTTCGCAGACCAGCAGAAGTCTATAGATAATTTTTCTTAAAGATGAGCATAATTGTTATAACTGATCAAAACAACAATGTTAAATATACAAGATAAAGTTATATATATATGGAGTTTGTATAATAAAAAACTTTTTTTTTAATTTTAAATTTTTTTAGAAAAATAATAAAAAATTTAATTCTATCTCCCCCCTCCATAAACATCTGTGATAACTAGAAAAACAAATTAATTTATATATGATTGATTAGATTTTGTTTTCGTTTTTTTTTTTTAATTGGGTAAAAATGAGATGAAAAAATAAATAAAAATTGGTTATATTAATTAAAAGTTTAAACTCTTATTATTTTGTTATTACAAACTTTTCTGCCAGTTTAGCGCGCGGACTGCAGAAAAGTTCTGCGGCCCGGTGTCGGTCCACGGACTAAGGGTTGAAGACCACTGATTTAGACTAGTGCATATTCATTATATTTCTCTTTTCAGGCCCCATTATACCACAGAATTCAAACTCAGGGAGTTCTTGCAGTCAGTTTTCTTCAGGGATGGACTTACTTAATTAGTGACCAAATATGCCTATGTATAATCATAGATATGAAAATTATTGATGATGATCAATTATTTAGGAGAGCAATGTATAGTGGTGATGATGATCAAACATCTAGTGGTGCAAATGTATAATGATGATGTTCAAACAGAGATCAGATTGGTTTTAACAACGTAACATTTATTAATAATCTATAACATATAATAATAAATATTTACAAAAAAAAATATTAAGTTAACAAGAATGGTCTTCTATCATTTTGATGGTTTAACACAATAAATCTCCCTGATCAAGATTTCATGATAGAAGTCTGTCCTCAATCAATCTTTATTTACACTAAAGAAAACAAAATAATTCAAGGTACAGTATATACAAAATGAAATTAGATAATTCACTAAATATATTAAACAAAAGAAAAAGCAAAATAAGAATTCAGTAATTCTAAATCTACTCCATCAATATAATTATTACAATGATATTTATATGTTGGAGTAAATATATTTATAATTGTTTTAAATAAAAATATATATAGTCTCACTCCCATCTATATGTGTGTGTAAGTCATATTAAAATTAGTGGGGGAAAAAGATCATTTCCTCAAGTTGATTAATTGTGCACTGAGAAATAAAACAATTACAAGTAAATATTATTAAAAACTTATTAGTAAGTAATATAATTTTGTTTGTTCTAGAGTCTGCACTTAATATTGATTATATAAAAACCTCACTTGAGGTCGCTTTGATGAATCAGTGTTGAATTTCCAGAGGGATATGTAAATTTACTTTTATTAATAATTATACATATTTATTGACTATGATCCTTTTCCCCCTTTATATATCAACATATCGATACATATCAAATAACTGCTCTCACTTTTAAAATGCAAGTGACCGAATTTGAAGATGAAGTTGAATATACAAAAAACAAAAAAATCAATACATGAAGTTGCAAATATTGAAATAACAAAGAGTTTATAAACTTGAATACCAATCTCCATGCATAACATTCTTGTTCACTAACTCTGTTGATATTTATATATTTCATATCACTTGGTTATGAGCAAACACATACCCATTATCTCTTCTGAACATATAGCATAAATCCATTGAAGATTGATATTCATCAGCACATGTAAAATAGACATTTTGATGGATAATTTTATAATGACATCGAAGCTGGCCTTGGGATGCCCACGGTATTGGCTTATCCCAAACACATTGTAATGACTACTTTACCAATATTTTACTGTAAGGTCAATATCTCTCAACAGCCATCATAGCACAATAAATAAGAAGGGCATTACTCACTGGATTTTTCGATTGTCAGATGATGAGAATTTGAGTATTTTTATCCTTGATTTATTCTCTCAACAGCCATCATAGCACAATAAATAAGAAGGGCATTACTCACTGGATTTTTCGATTGTCAGATGATGAGAATTTGAGTATTTTTATCCTTGATTTATTCTCTCAACAGCCATCATAGACAATAAATAAGAAGGGCATTACTCACTGAATTTTTCGATTGTCAGATGATGAGAATTTGAGTATTTTTATCCTTGATTTACTTTTAACTAAATGTAAATAAATATTTATTTACCAACCAATATTGGATAATTAGCTGGATTAGCTTACACTAGACTGAAATTGGAAAATAATTTGAAATATAACACAGGTGTGGCCGACAAATGTGCTACCACTTCACCAGAAGATTTCATTGTATTATGCACATATATAAATAATGAAATTCTCCAAAATGTAAATGTATATCAGACAGATTAAAAAGAAGTAAAATAACTATATTTCTATATTATGGCATTTCCTCTTTTTTTTTTGTCTATTTTCTACCACTAGTCAATGACAATCAGAGACATTTTACAAGTTTGTTTTCATCAAAATTATGTTAATAACAATAAAGAAAAACACAATGCTAACATGTTGCAGTTATTTTAAAAGTTAGTGCAACATTTCTCAAAAATACAATGTTTTTGAATATATGTGGAATTATACTGAAATTTCTGCTAGTAAATTCTATGGATAATATTTGTACATTTATTGATGAGTAAATTCTTTCTGAATTCAGTGTTCTCTTAGTGTGTTTTAATTTCATTTGTGTGCTCATATTAGATAATGCTAATTTTCAAAGTATATATTTTTATATCACTTAATGAATGTTGATTTTAATAATTATTTTCAGATATTAATGAATGTGCATTACAACCTGGAATCTGTAATAATGGTCGATGTGTCAATACTGATGGTTCATTTCGATGTGAATGCCCTATGGGATTTACTCTTGATAGACTAGGAACAAGTTGTATAGGTAAACTTTTTTGTTTAAATTTATTAGGCATATCTAAACATTTATATGTGATTTATTAATTATAAAATAAGAACTATAAATATAATATCTATGAATTTTATTTCTTTTAAAACTAAACTTTGTTTAATCTAATATAATGAAGAATAATATATTTTATTATAGAAAAAATCTTATTATTTTATTAATTAATATGTAGATTTCTTCTTAAATCATTCATCCCATAATTATTTCCAAAGTATAGATTACTTTAAAGCAGTTTATGCAATTGAAAAAAGGCTCTGGAGCTTGAGATCCATAGAATCACATCCAGTTTCATTTCCAGTGCTTGAATGGATACAATTGAATTATTTTTATTAGAATTCAGTAAGACTGTTTGAGTGTCATTAATAAGAAGTAGTCTTACTGCTTTATTGCTGTTATTGTGCCTTTAAGAATGCTCTGCATATATATATATATATATATATATATATATATATTGTAACAGTTGGTCAAATATATCTGAATGTCCTGGTCTGCAAATACACTTGGATACCTCTATCAACTTCATCAATCAGCTGGTTCGTCCACAACATATAATCAACTTACATCAAATCTAAAAGTGCTGGTACACTTATCTTTCATATCCTAAAGTTGATAATGCCAAATGCAAGTCTGGTCCATCCACGTATATAGGAGAAAGAGAACAAGCTCGCATCATACTACTGTCGAACCTAAGGTCTTCATGTAGGATGCTAGAGATAACACGATGAAGTACCTGACTCATGATTACATTTATCTTTAATAGACTAGCCTAAGCATTATCGATCAAATCTACTAATTTAAATCAGTTCATCTAACATCTCACCACTCCTTTTCCAAAACCATTGCCTCAGATATTCGAACTCGGGAAGAATTTGCGTTCGACTCTCTTAACAGGGATGTATCTATGCAAACTGTTAATTAACAACTAAAGTAATTCATCCTATCTATTAGAAAGAAATAACCTTTATTTAACATTTTCTCACATATCTATCAAACAATAACGTGGATGTGTGCATGTATAAAATATTGGTTATAAGATGGAATGTAAATGCTGGATCAACAAAACTACAGAGACCTTGTCAATTAACAAAACTTCATATTTATTTACAAAACAAAAAAAGATATTGAAACATAAAATAAATTCTCAATCAATGTAGAAAAGAAAAAAAAATTTCAAACAAGAAAAAATAGTTACAAGTGCACATAAATTATTTGGATATATCTCTACGTACTTGTAGCTTCTATGTCTATGATGAGTATCTATCATTTTTCTATTTAAACAATTTGAAACTATTCACCCTTACTTCCCATGATAGACTCCCATTATATAGACATCTATATATCCAAGATAATAAAAAAAAATTATTAACTAAAAGTGAAATTGCTAACTCAATGAAAATTTAAATGCAACTGCAGGTGTAGTATGCAATTTGAAGTATGGAAAAGTATAATAATAAAATAACACATGATATGGTAGAACAGAAAAGTATAAAGAATATTAATTTGTAAACCATTAATCATTCATTCATTATAAAGATCTTAAGGATACTGCTAGTAAAACATATACTATAACTACAAGTAAGTCATGTCATGTTGTAGCATTGATTATTTCAGTGAGTTTAAAAAGAAAGAAAAAACTTTTACCGTTTAAGTATTCTATTGGAGCACTTAATTCTACGTTCATAGCTGAAAATCAAATATCTTGGTAGAAAATAAATTACCTAGATTATATTAAAACAAAAAGAAAATTGACTTTCAACCTCTTCCCCCTACTCTCTTGATATTTTCTTATATTGGACTGTTCCATGTTGAACTATAAGTAGTACTTCCCCAATATAAGATCGAGATAATAAAATAAAAATACAAATCTATACAAAAGAAAATGAAACATAATTTTACAATATTTTATGAATCGATATAATCAGGCATTACTATTTTTCAGATTCCTTCTTTCATAAACAGTTCTTATAATATATGTATTTTTTTTTATTATAGATACTGAGAACTTCAGCACATTCTGAATTTATTTAAATTGGCAGTGGGTAGTTTTGTGTTAATCCTTCTGTAGATTTCCATCTTGTGTGGATCCAGCTTATCAGACACTTAAATTGTAGACAGTCAAATATTAATTTTCACATGGCCATAGTGAATAAATAAAAATGCTCCACCCCAAAGACAATTAATTGTTCTTGCCGACATATGTCATATTTTGACTATATACACAGGTTTATATAAATATATATGCGGTTTGCATTTGATAAAAATATATTTATAGACAGAAGCTATTTACTGTTAGTAACATTAGCTATATAAACTTTAAATTAAATAAACTGTTCTAATTTCTTTTTTAGTTTCTTTTTTAAAAAAATCATAATACTTTTTTTAAAATTTAAATTGGTAAATTATTTTGACCTATCTGATTATTGAATTAGATAATGTTCCATTCATTTCCTTTATTCTTTTTCCGACTGGCAAATAACTAGAAAAACATTAATATTTGTTGTGACACTGCTTTAAAAAAAAATGTTCATTTTGTAGAAAAATATTAAAATAATAGTTGCTTCAATAAGATGACTTTTCTTGTCAAACCAAATGCTGAATAAGAAAGAACAATGATTTTTAATTGTTTTTCTTTTTATACAAGCGTTATGTGATGTGATGTATTATAGCTTCTCCTTAAACGAAGTCAAGAATATCTCAGCAATTATGCCCAGATAAACCTGTTAGCCACTTTCTTTTACATTCCCCACTCTAAATTTACCTATTGTTTAAAGTAGAGCATTCCTATTGTTGTATTTTTAAAATATTTTTATTTTATCAATTCATTTTAAAAAAATAAAACAAATTATAAAATAAATTTCCAATATTATTATTATTATTATCTCTCTTATATTCAGATATTACAATACTTGATTTATTTTCTATTACTATGATTATTTTTCATTTAAGTCATTGTCTGTTTAATATAATCAATATAATATAATGATCAATATATATATATAACTATGTACAATTTTTTTATCAAGATTTATATTTTCTTAAACAATAAAATTTTATTAGTAATATATATGTATTTTTTTCACTGTAAATTACCCATCATTCCCTATATTTAATATGTAGTTATTACACTGTTAAAAATATAAAAACATTTATATATTTTTTTAAAAGTGTTCTAGCAAAACTTATAATTTATTTGATCTTTACATGCTAATTAAAGAAAAAACAATCCATTATTTTAGATGGCTAAGGTTTGTTGTGGGAGTGATCCTGATCTACCTTCACAATATATTTTATTGTATTATTAATTACCACCAAATTTTTTTATAGTATTTTACATAATAATAAAATTATTAAAGCTTATTTGTTATAGAATTAATAATTGAAGACCACTTAGCGTATTTATATTTTTATTTATGTGAGATTAAAAAAATGTAATGACAGGATTTGTGAATGGCATCTAGAACCCAGTGCTTCATATTAAAAAAAACAATCTAGAAGAAAGTCCAGTGTTGTTATGATAAATATAGGAATCAAACATATCTAAGGGTCTTTATCACTAACATTATTAGTTATTTAGAAGAGCTCTATCTTAAACCAATGTTTGTTGATTCAATTATAAAATTATTGATTATGTTTATAAAGATATGAGACTTTTCAGATATATTTAGAAGGAAGGCATTTCTTCACTAATTATTTCTTTAGTGCACGGATTTATTTTTTTAGACATCTTAATTATTAACAAGATATCATATAGTAATTTATAGAAATTCTAATCAGGAATGACTTTATTAAATCTTTCAATTCTGCCACTGTAACTATAAATTTGACAGTCATTAATTATGTAGCTCATATTTGTTTTTGCCCACATTTACATGGACCAATGCTTATTAAGTTTTATTTATGAAGCAGATGATCACAGTGATATGGATTGTGTTGAATCTAATATTATACTTCAGATGGGTTTATGAAAAGGAAATTTGTTTGGTATCTTAGAAGATTTAATTTATATGTCATAATTCTTTATAGATTTTTTTATTAAACTTCAAAAAAGAGAATCTTGATTTGAGACGAGTCTTAAGCTGGCAAACAATATCGAACTATTGATAAGTCAAATTAGCTTAATACCTTTATTTTTTTCTTCTGATATTTTCTGATGGAATATATAAAAGAACATGAAGCCATTACACTTCAGTGTATCACTAATATATTACAGAGCATCTGATGAAATTAGCATGAACAGATCAGCATAATTTCCTCTAGACAGATATGAAATTGCAAGTTACTGCAGAGAACAATGATTGATCAATATTAGTGATAATGAACATCTATGTCACAAATCATATATTGAAAAAAATATTGATAGAGGCAATTCTGATGATTTTTAGTGAGCATGTAGATAATTTTATGGCATGTTAAATAAGTAACTGTGTGTGTGTGAGTATGTCAAAACAGGAAGTGTTTATGTGTTAAAGAAGACAAGTAAACAGAGAAATAGAAAACGGATTGAGCAGGCAATTAATGAACTAACCAATAATAAAAGAATAGAACTTTTCTCTAAGGACTATGTGTGTTCTATTAATACCTGTTAGCTAATTATTCTATGTCTTCTATATCAGTATAAACATGCATCCAGAACCTGAGTTGACTTTAATCCAATAGAATCCCCACTGAAGGTGAAGAAAGAGGATTTAGATATGAAAGAGGCCTCCCTGGTCTATATTATAATTTTCATATTCCTTACAGCTCTAATTGTAACTTATGATTACTATACTAATTGTTTATCTGTAAAATAATGTATTATAATTATGGCTAACTAATTGCCATAGGTATATAAGTATATAAAAATAATTTCAGTTGTATAAATTAATGCTAATCATTATTAAATAATAGACAACCAAACATAATTAAACCAAAACATAGCACAACTTGGCCAGTTGAACAGGCAATTGAAAAAAAGTCAGCTTGGCATAGCCAGAAAGTGAACTGGAAAAAGCCAGCTTGATGCAGTTGTACAGGCAATTGAATTGGAAAAAGACAACTTGGTACAGCTAGACAGACAATTGGAAAAAGTCAGCTTGCCACAATCCGGTAGAAATTAAAAAAAAAAAAGAACGAACCTAAAGTGTTGAGGCACAAAAGCATGGAACAGAAAGCTAGTAATAGGCACTAAAGAATTGATAGAGATAATGAATATGGCAACAATTCAGTTAGGTATAGGAGAATTTGATGCTTATATATATAATTCAGATATCTAAAATTTCATAATCAATAAGGTGAAAGACAATAACACTAAAATCACTACAGTTTCTCTTCAGGGGTCCAAAATTGATTGAGGTCACAAACCAATTATGTGAACCTGATGACCCCAAAAGTTTAACTTATGCTGAAGTTATTAAGTGGCTAAATAATCATTTTAGTCCTGAACCATCAAAACCTATAGCCAGATTATGCTTATGTAACAGATGCCAAGTGAAGAGGAAAGTTACAGAGCCTATGATATGGCATTAGAAAACTTGGCTAGAAACTGTGCGTATGGCGATTATTTAGATGAGGTCTTATTGGAACAATTCCTATGAAGGAAGAATGATGACAGATTCCGCCAGCATCTGTTGGCCATCCCTGAGTTATCTTATATAGAAGTGATTAAAAAGAGAATTGTGAGTTAGTAATCAATAATGTCAAAGAATTTCAAAAGTCAGATGTGGTAGCTAAAAACAAACATCAATCCTAAAAACAAAATAGGAGAAGAAAAGAAAACAAATTGGGAGGGTTTTCACTGTGGAAAGGTTGATTATCTTGCATGCCAGTGGCAGCAGCAAGAATGCATGGTATAAGTGTGGAAAGTTGGGCTATCTGGCAGTAGTTTTCTACACCAAACTAAAAAATCTAAATGAACAAATGAGTTTCCAAGAAACAAAATGAGAAATTCCAGATGTCTCACAGAAATCCATAATGCTGAGACAAACAACAGCAAACAAATAATATTGAGGGTGAAAATATGTGGATAAACCAGTTCATCTGTCCCATTATCTGTTTCCGTAATATTCCATATTACTGGATCACACTAAGTGGAGAATTAAAAAATACAAAACAGAATTGAAAGTATGGGGGAAGGGCAAGAGATGCAAATGGGGATTCCATTTACATGGAATTGTCAAAGTAGTGGTAACTAAAAACTATTGTCACTGAATCCTAAATTTATATATTGCAAAAAGTAATATAACACCATTGATTTGTAGAGGTATAGTGCACATAGAAAAAGCAAAGAATAAGTTCCCAAAACTATATTCATTGAAACAAAGGGAAAATAAACACAAGACCTGTTGAGGTCAACTGTTGTGAGGGAACAAACCCCACTCAAAGTAAAAGTTGAAAAGTTCTGAGACTATTGTGGATAAATTTTTTAAATCATTGGAAACCTGAGTCAATCAACAGTAAAACTGTAGCTGACAGGACTCTGAAAACTACAGAATACAAAACACTGATTGTATGGATTAGAAATGGATGGCCAAATAAACACCCACCCTATCTAAACCAATCACTATGGATGGGTTGCCAACCAGGGTCAATGTTGAATGGATGTATTATAAATGGTGACCAAGTTTTCATTCCACCTGTAGATTGTGAAAAGGATTAAAACTAATTCATGACATCCTCGCATTGTGAGAGAGAAAGCTCCTGCTCATAGCTACACATACTGGCTGAGCATGAGTGAGAACATAGAAAAACATAAAAATATGCAGATCTTGTCTGTCTATTGCAAACTCACCTGAGAAAAAGTATTCACCTTGGCCTAAAGAAAATAGACCATGGGACTGTGCACATATTGACCATTGTGGTCCGATAGATGGCAACATTATACATTATATTTATGTGTAGATGCTGCCTCAAAGTGAGTGCAAAAGAAATTATAACCACCCTTACAAAAAAACTTTACATATGTTTCTTCGGAGGTACTTATTTTTGTTAATGGGACCAGGTTCATTTTAGAACAATTTAAAGCCTTTTTGGAAGATTGAGAAGTATTACATACTAGCACCACTCTATCACACCATATCCAATGGAATGGCAGAGAAGGCAGTGAAACAATTAAAGTTAGCTTTAAATAGACTAAGTTACCCAAGTTTCAAAAAAGCTCTGAACATACTGATGCTGCACCAACACATCACACCCTCTACAGCCACAGATAAATTGCCAGTAGAAATATTGATTGGAAGGAAATTGAGAAATAAACTGTCCATCCTCTGCTGCTGGGGGGAAAATGTGGATAAGAGATAATCTACAGAAAATGTGGATCAAGAGCCAAATAAAGAAAGTAATTTTCAACCACATCATAGAAGCACAAATATCTACAGCAGTTATCTACAGACATCATATTAGAAAAAACTGGGCTGAAATAAAATGTAGATCTTAATACTGAAACCAACCAAAAATGAAAAAACCACCCAACAAGATTGTGCACAAGTCTGAACATGTTACTAAGATAATTTATAAGCCAGATCCCCAAGAAATCATTTAAACTAACTTGAAAATCGTGCCATTTTTTATTATATCAATGCCAATCTATTTTGTTATATCAGATTAATATAATAAAAAGGTAGGCATTATTTACAAATTTGGGTGCTTATCCTATAGATAAAGATGCCGTTGGATGGCGCCATTTTCACGCTAAAACTATAAAATATGACCATTCCCGAGCCGTTGATTATAATAATTTTGCTGTGCTTTTTTGTAATGCGAAAATAAAAACAAAACAAAATCGTCTTTTATAAATATTATTTTTTATTAACGTATACAATTTAAATGATAATAATAAATGTAAAATAAAATCAACAAATTACAATTTGATTCGTGTTTTTTCTATCGTATATTTTTTTAATTGTATTGTGGCTTTTTTTTTATCAATTTTCTATCGGATATTTTTTTACTCGTGATGTGACTTTTTTTGTTGTTGTTGTTTAACTAAAAAATAATAATCGTAATAAAAAGTAAAATTTCTTAGTCTATTTTTTATTTTTTTAGTCTTCGTTTTACTTTTTTTTTTTACAGACAAAGAGATATTACGGCTATTTTTTACTTCAAATAGAATGACAATAAAAAGTAAAAGTTGTTACAGTTAGGTTTAGGGTTAGTGTTCTGTTGTTTGTAATGCTAAAATAAAAAATATCAAAATCGTAACTGTACTCGGACAAAAGAAAGAAACTCAAACTTTTTTAAACAACAATAAACACATATAAATGTCTTCTTTACTTATTAAACATGTTTATAATATTTGCTTTTTATGAAATTTACAAAAAATCGTGCATATTTGTACTTTTCTTACTGGATATTTTTTGGTACCGCTCTTTTTTACTTCAAAAATATACACACGGTAGAATCTTCTTTATCTCATGGAATATTACGAACAGTACGCTACTTGACGCGTTACCTAATTGCAACTCACTAAAAACATAGATCTTTAACAGTTTCCCAATTAAAACTTCAATACAGTATGTTGTAAAAAGTCTTAGAATTATTACTTTAAAAAATCTGAACATTTCAATACTTTAAAATAAAAAAAAATCAAATGAAAACAACATTTCCATCCAATTCAAATACAAACTCTCATAAAGCCGTAATTATTTTATAAATTGTGCAAATTCGGAAAATGTATTTGCTGCTATGTGACATACATGCTGTACTGCAATGCGACATAGTGGCCTGCATTCTGTAGCACAACAAAAAAGTTGTATGATAGATAAATGCGGGTTCGAACGTGTCAGCCGCGGAAACAGCATTTTTATGTGTTTTAGTGCGAAAACGGCACCATAGAGCGGCATCTTTAGCTATAAGATGAGTACCCAAATTTGTTTAAATAATTCTTTGGGTATCTATCTTGTGAATTGTCTTAGTTATATATTCAGACTTCTTTGTTCTGTGAATAAGTTGATAGAGGCAAGTGTGTGCTTTTTAAAGATCTTTCAAAGTTTTGTAATGATCATAAGATGTTGGAAAGTCAAGATAATATTGATAATGATAACATACTATCAATATGTGTTCATTAATTTGACACAATTTTGTCTAGGTACTAATATTATATTTCAGTTTAGAAATGCCATTGTCACTAATATTAAATGAAAAATCAATATCATTATTTACTTTCATATTTATTATTACAAGAATCCTTGCTTACTCTAATTTTTGCATGCTTTATGCTACAAAATATTAAATATAGGGAGCAATTTTTGACACTATCTTTTTTTCATGATCCTTTACAAAATTCATTTCATGATCTTTATTATTCTTCATTTCTCAGATATTTTTTTTTTTTGCTTAGCAAAAAATAATTTTCTATAGGATTAAGGGAATTCGGAAATTATGTTTGTACGTTACTTAGCATTAAACAATATTGTTATTAAAAGTTAATTAATCTCAAGTGAACACTAGTGTGTGGAGAGTTTTGTCTCTATTAGAAAAAATAATAAGCTTATTTCAGGGTTAATTCATGTTTAAAAAACATACGAGATAGCATTATATTAACAAAAAAATAAATTTAAATTTATAAATTTGTCTTTAAATAATTTATACTGAGATGTAAAATGTTGAATCAATAATAGTCATGTCAATTCTTTCAAATATATTTTCTCAAATGTATGGAAGCTCACACATGTTAAAATGAGATTTCACAATATATTCCAATGACAATAATGTATTATATCATTAAGATAGTTTTTGGTTCATTATTGAATACATTATTTGATATGGGAGCATATACTATGGTGTTAAAGTATTTGTTTTGAATTTAGCTGTCATTATTCCTACATTAATGGATTTATATCTGATCAATAAAGCTTTTGTTTTGTTTTGTTTTTGTAGCAAAAAAATTCCACACCATTTTTATAGCTTAATTATTTTTGGATTAGTTAATTTTACAACTATTTTTATTTTCAGAAATTAACCCAGCTTAAAAAAAAATAATTTATTTTATTAGATTCCCATAAAGTTCTGATTTTAAGTCACTGTAATGATGATCAAATGCTGAATATTCAGTATCTTGATTTTCTGTATCATATCTGGATGAATGTAAAATACTTTCTGATAGTTACATCATATTTTATTCATATTGTATTTAAACTCCTTCTCATTCATCTGAACAACCCAGTTGTTCTGAGAAGTGTTAAAAATAGGCCACCCTTGACTTGGAAAAATAGATAACTTTTGCAGGCAGTCCTTTATTAGAAATGCTACTGGCATTACTGATTATGTTTGCAATAATTCATCTGCCTTCTTTGCATCCAGAACTATTTGTATAATCTTTCTTTATGTTTTTCTATTAATAAGATCTTAAGAAATAAAACTGAAAACAACAAATAGAAGAAACAAGACTTGTGTTTGGTTAGGCTTATAGATTCATTTCCAAACCAACAGACACAAGAAGAAGAATTACTCAGCAATTAATATGTACAATTTAAGACTCTTCCAGCTATGTATTTAGCTTGCCTCCAGTCGGCTCTAATTCGGACATAGCAGTTTCCAGTCCCTAGTTGGACTTGCCTCACTATGTGGGCATCACGATAATGACTAGAGAAATACCTTTGCTGATGGAAGATGATTTAATGGAGAGCATGTTCTGTCATTCAGGTTAACAGACATAATTGCTCTTTGCCTTGCCTGTAAAAGACTGACTATTTAATGGCAGATCCTCTACCTTACTGGAAACATGCGGATTTGGTGTGCGAATCCCAGTGAAGGATTTAATCCCTTTGGATAGCAACTGGGAGCTAGCCAATTAGGTAAGGAATCTGGAATAGTCTACTTCTAAAGGCAAGGCCAGATATGATAAAGACAAAATGGAAAAAAGACAATGAAAATGAAAAAAAGTAAGAATGCTAAGATATAGACCATTCTCTGCAGAATTATTAAAGGAATAAAAAAAATGCAGATTTCAGTATAATATGAGAGATGTAATCATTAAATAGAAACCAAAATTATACTTTATAGTACTTAAGCTTCTTAAACTGATTTCACTAGCACATAATCCTATTGTTACAATTAGTGGATTGCCATGTATTAACAAAATCTTTACTCCGTGTTATTATTTATAATACCATAATGCTTTATTTAAACACAAACTTCTATAGTAGACTCTACTTTTAAAAACTAATTACTACTGAAATATATACATGAAAAAAGTCTTTTTATTTGCTGTGTGTTGAAAATTTCACACCTTTCCGGATTTATCTGTTCATTGGTTCAATTATCTCATTATTTCAATTCGTCTGTTCTTCTGCATTTCTACCAATCAAATTGTACTCCTAATTTCTCTGTGGTCCGGCTTGTTCTCAATTTCTCTAAACGTAATCCTTTGTCTTCTATAATCCGTTTTATATTTTTATATTCCGCCATTCCAAAAAACAAAATATATGTTGTAATTTCACTTCTGAAATATTTCTTTTTCTTTTATCAAACACTTCACTTCCTCCCCTCATTTCAGAAGTCGAAATATTTCCATTACACATAGTCTTTGAATCGTTCGGGTAATCTTCTATTTCTTGTAGGCCTGGGTGACTTATTCTTGTATTGTTCGTGTTTGTCTTCACCATTTGTTGCTATCGCAATTTGTCTCTCTTCTTCCTCTTTCCCTGTACTATTAATTCCACTCTCCTTAGTGTCAAACTTCTTATCCTCGCTTGGTATCCAATCCCATTCCTCTGACATTCTTTTTCGCATGTGGTTTATGTGTCTTCTATGTATTCTTTCGTTTGGACCATTTATTTCATATATCTTGTTTGACATCCGTTGTTTAATTGTTCCCTGAATCCATGTCTTCCTTAATATGTCTCTGAACCAGACTGGTTCTTCATTCCTAAATTCTTTATCCATTTCGTCATGTTGTATTATATTGCTCTCCTTTGGATATAATGCAGTTAATTTTGTTCTCAATTTCCATCCGCATAGTATTTCTGCTGGTGATTTACCCGTTGCTGTTGATGGTGTTGTGTGTTGCGTCATCATGAACATTTGTAGCATTTCTTGTATATTTTTTGTTCCAGTTTTCCTCAAATTTTGTTTCACTTGTTGTACT
The DNA here is from genome assembly GCA_028023455.1 of Epiperipatus broadwayi. Lineage (NCBI taxonomy): Eukaryota > Metazoa > Onychophora > Udeonychophora > Euonychophora > Peripatidae > Epiperipatus > Epiperipatus broadwayi. The sequence goes on along the minus strand of JAQFVV010012537.1, from coordinate 627,316 downwards.
GCATTTTCCGCTAGCCCGTTTGATTGAGGATGATATGGTGGTGACCACACTTGTTGAATATCATGTTCTTCACAAAACACCATTGTCTGATACCAATACTTCCGGGTATCCATGAATCACAAAAATATTTTTAAGGCATTTGATTGCTTCATTCGCCGTCGTGTCTCGTACTTTATGTGCTTCTATCCATCTGGATTGTGCGTCTACAAGTATCAACAACATTTTCTTATCCACTGGTCCAGCGTGATCTATGTGCACTCTCTCCCATGGTTTCTTTGCTGGCTGCCATGATGTCAGGTTCTTTTGTGGCATTGCAGCATATGTTTGGCATGAAGCGCATTTCTTTATATAGTGTTCGATGTCTTCATTTATTTTTGGCCACCATACGTAACTACGAGCTAGAGCTTTAGCACGCACAATTCCTGGATGTCCTTCATGTAGTAATTTTAGTACTGCTTATCTTCCCGCTGTTGGTATTAGCACTCTATCGCCCATTACAATACATCCCTTACATATTGATAACTGTTGTCTATTTGACCAAATCCCATTTGCTACGTAACTTGGTTTAGTTTCTGGCCATTCATTTCTAATCCATTTTATTAATTTTTTATATCCCTTGTCTTCTCTCGTCCACATTTCCACAGTTTTACTATTTAATTTGTTTGATTTCATCGCATCAATGTAATTAATTTCTAATTCTTCCTTTCCTGTTTCATCTATATCGGGCAATCTTGATAGGGCATCGGCATGAGCTATTTCCTTCCCTGGTTTATAAATCAGCACGTAGTCATATGCAGCCAGTATGTTCCGCCATCTTAACATGCGTGGGCTTATATGTTCTGGAGCCTGTCGGTCATTCTCTAATATCGTTAGGAGGGGTTTATGATCTGTGATGATTTGAAAAGGTCTACCGAAAACAAACTGATGATATTTTCTTAGTGCAAAAATAATTGCCAAAGCCTCTTTGTCTATCTGACTATAATTTCGTTCTGCCTTCGATAATGTCCTTGATGCGTATGCAATCGGTCGTTCGCCGTTTTCCATTGGGTGTGCCAAAACCGCTCCCACACCTATTTCAGACGCGTCCGTCGTAATTCTTCTAACGCGTTATCAAAATGTGTCAACAGTGTATCTGCAGAAAGTAGTTCTTTTGTTTTTTCAAACGCTTCTTCATGTATTTGCGTCCATTCCCATTTTTGTCCTTTTCTTAACAACTGATATAATGGATTTGCTATCATTGCTTTGCTTTTTAAAAAATTTTCAAAAAAATTAATAAGCCCTAAAAAGGCTTGCAATTGTTTGACATTCTTGGGTCTCTGCGCATTTTTTACCGCTCGCACTTTCTCTTTTATTGGTCTTTTCCCATTGTTAGAAATCACGTGTCCTAAAAATTCTAGTTCTTGCGTTTTCCATAAGCATTTTTCTTTGTTCAGTTTGATCCCCGCATCTTTTAATTTATTACATACTTTAGTCAATCGTTTCCATAACTCACTTTCTGTTGTGGCTGTGATCAGAATATCATCATAGTATGGCGTCACTCCCTGTATTCCATGTAATAATGTGCTGAGTTTTGCCTGAAAAATATTAGGTGCTGTTGTCACTCCGAACGGTAGCCTATTGCATTGAAAAAGACCAAAAGGCGTGGTTAGTGTTAACATTTGAGCTGTTCTATTCGTTACCTTAATTTGATGATAGGCGGCATTTAAATCTAACTTTGCAAAGAAAAAATTTTCATTTGCTAAACCGGCTAACAGCTCGCGAACGTTTGGAACTGGATACGCCCCTTTGGATAAAAATTTGTTTACCGTTACTCGGTAATCCCCACAAATTCTAACTTGTCCATTTGGCTTTGTCACTATTACAATCGGTGTGGCCCATTGAGCGTCTTCTACCGGTGTCAAAACTCTTTCGCTTACTAGTTTCTGAATTTTTTGTTTTACTTTTTCATGTTGTGCAAACGGAATCTTTCGGGGTTTGCACACAATTGGTCGGGCGTTTTTACTTAATTCTATGTCTACTGGGTCTGATTTGAAAACTCCTACTTGTTCTGAAAAAAGTTCCGGATACGCTGTAATGTATTCCTGTTCGAACGACATGTTTTTTATGATTGTTACCGTAATTCCTAGTTGTTCGAACCATTCTCTTCCTATTATCGGGGCTATGCTTCCTTTTACTATATAAATAGGTAGGTTTAATATTTCTTCTTTGTACCTAATTGGAATCTGTGTTTTTCCTTTTATTATTACTGTGTTTCCGCTGACGTCTTTGACTCTAATATTCATTTTCTGTATTATGCATCTTTTATGACCTTTGGTAATATCGTTCCATTTTTCTTCTGATAAGAGTGATATTGCCGAACCACTGTCGATTTCCATTTCTATGTCTTTTCCATATATATTCAGTGTTATCATGTATTGGTTTTGGATTTGTGCGCACACATTTTTTTTTACTTCATATTCCGTATGTTGTTTATCTTGAGTTTTTGGGTTTCTGCAGACTGATATTAGATGTCCTTTCCTTCCACAATTATAACAGGTATATGAACGCCATTTGCAGTTTTTCGATATGTGTCCTTGTTTTCCACAACAGAAACACTTTATTTGTTTTCCTCGGTCATTCCATTCTTTCGTATTTGTGCTCTGTTTTTTCCCTTCTGTTTTATGTATTTCCCATGACTGTTCATCATTTATCTTTCCTCTGAAACACATTGCTTGTTCCATTACGAGCTCGTACGCTATCCCTTTCCGTATTGCTATGTCGTAGGTCAAATCTGGTTCCATTAACAAATTTTGCCGTAGCCGGTCTTCATTCATTCCCCATAACAACTGATCCAGTAGGGCTTGTTCTGCGAACTCTCCGTATTGGCAATCTCTTACTAATTGTCTCAAAATTATATCGAAATCTCTTATGTTTTCACCTCTCTGTTGTCTTCTATTCCGCAAGGTTAATCGAGCCATGAACTTCGATGGTTGTGGGCTAAAATAATTGGATAACTTGTTTATATTTTTGTATTCTGTTTCATCCGTTGTTGGCCCATTCATTAGTTTATGTATCACTTCAATTACTTTTCGTCCTGCGAGGCATAAAAGAGCTGCTACTTTTTTATTATTCTCCGTAATGTTATTTAATTTAAAAAAATTTTCGAGTTGAGTGACGTATAACGGCCATTCACCCGCATTTCCGACGTCGAACTCCGAGATGCTTCCTTGTCCTAAAGACATTTTAACTTGTCCGTCCGTAGGTTCAACTTTTCACGGCGACTGCGCCAAGTTTTGCCGTGTATTAACAAAATCTTTACTCCGTGTTATTATTTATAATACCATAATGCTTTATTTAAACACAAACTTCTACAGTACACTCTACTTTTAAAAACTAATTACTACTGAAATATATACATGAAAAAAGTCTTTTTATTTGCTGTGTGTTGAAAATTTCACACCTTTCCGGATTTATCTGTTCATTGGTTCAATTATCTCATTATTTCAATTCGTCTGTTCTTCTGCATTTCTACCAATCAAATTGTACTCCTAATTTCTCTGTGGTCCGGCTTGTTCTCAATTTCTCTAAACGTAATCCTTTGTCTTCTATAATTCGTTTTATATTTTTATATTCCGCCATTCCAAAAAACAAAATATATGTTGTAATTTCACTTCTGAAATATTTCTTTTTCTTTTATCAAACACTTCAGGATAGAGTTCTTAGATGATCAGACCTTATACCAATTTAAATGACTGAATATAATAAAGGGAAAAAACAGAAAATGGAGAGAGAATGGGAAAAAATTATGTAAACAAAGATCCAAGTCATGTTATTGGTGAAGAAATTATACAGATTATCTATGCAATTTGACCTTCAAACTTTTACTAATGCCTTGATAGGTATTGGTGCCATTTTGAGGTTAAAAACATCACTTATTTATAATGGAGTCTGGACAATCTATATCAATAGTTTTGATTTTCATTTCAAGCTTGATAGAGAAAAAAATTTGAATAACATTTCTTACACATAAGTAGAATTGATAAGCTTATATGCAAGATAATTATCAGAAGTAGATAGTCTGGCTATTTCAAATATTAAAAATCAAGGCATGTTATAGTTAACTATTTTATTAGCAAATGCTTGGAGTGCAATGATTTTGATAAGTAAGTCATATATATATCAGATCAAAAACTCTTTCATGATCCCAGATATTTGTGCATGAAAATATTTGACAAAGAACCGAGTATTAATAAAAATCTTGACCTTAATTAAAATTTATGATTTAGATAAGGAAACTATAGAACAAAACAAATTTTGGTTTATAGGCTACAAGATAGAATTGTTAATATGGCTTTCAGAAGGATCTTCTGCATCTCTTATCAAGATGATATTAAAAACTTTCAAGTGTTTTGAATTTGGATAGTTAATAACCAGCCTTTCTGAGGTCAAGGGAGATGCTAACTTAATGATAAGTAATACAAACTTCTTTTAGATAATCATTATAGAGCATTTGATAAAAAGGAATTTATTAATTTAACAATTGAACTATGAAGTAAATTATTGTTATCAATGTTTAGAACTCCATGTGTAATCAGAGATTTTTCTGCAATATGGATTTAGTCTACAAAATATATTTAAAGCAATTTCTCTTTGAACTTAAATATTTCTAATTCATCAAATATCATCAAAAGTTAAAACCTGAGTTGTTTAATTGGTTGGAAGGCTAAGAATTATTTTCTTAGATGTTGATACAAAATTCATTTGTATAAAATGCAAACATTGATTAACATCTTTGCAGTTTGAAGTTCTTGTTTTTTTTTTTTATGGTTTTAAATCTGAATTTGTATGTGGAGATATTTGCAAATTTATTATTATTTCTAATTTGCTTAATTTTGAAAGAAGTAGATTGAATAGTGTTATATAATATTTTATTATCTTCATTCAAATTTAATTTCTTTTTTTTTTTTTAAATACTATTATTATGTACTAAGTTTTTTTTATTAGTAATTTCTGGCAATATTTTTCCAGTTTTTTTAGATTGTATAATTTTTATAGAATATTTAATTTGTAAATTACTTTTAAAGAAGTCTTTTTCCCAAAGACAGTATTGGGATAATGATAGTCATCATTTTGGTAATATTAACAGAGTTTTTTTAGGGAAATCTACTTCCCATTTTTTTAGGGAAATCTACTTCCCAGTATTGGATTTTTCTGAAGCCATTTTTTTTATGAAAAGTATTTAAAAGCATTAACTTCTTGAAAGTCATCTATGTTAAAATTGGAGTGAGTAAACATGGCCAATTCAAAATGGTATCTCATTTTTCAGAGTTATATAATGATCATGCTAATAGCTCTTAACAAGCTTTTCTGAATATCCCAATCCTCAGTCTGGTTTCTAGCTCTGGCTGTTGTCAGTGAGGTGCGAGGACATTCAGGTATTAGATGTAAAAATACCAAGTCAAGCCGCAGCATTTTTCTAATAGATACCTATTAAGTAGAAAATCTGAAATTTTCAGACATCCATATGTCTTAAAATCCAGATATCTAACTTAAATTGCCATAAAGGACTGAAAAGTTTAGGTACACCATATATTAATAGCTTTAGCAATATAAAATTACCAAAGCCTCAAGAGCAAAACAATAATTGCAAGGAAATCAAGTCATATATCACATGACTTAATTTAATAATCTTGTACTATAAATGTTATATAATGAGCATGCTAATAGCTCATAATGAGCTTTTTCTGAATACCCCAATCTTCCAACCAGTTTCTAGCTCTGGCTGTCATCAGTGAGGCACTAGCACACTCATTATATAACATTTACAGTACAAGCTTATTAAATTAAGTCACGTGATATATGACTTGATTTTCTTGCAATAATGGTTTTGGCAATTTTATATTGCTAAAGCTATTAATATAAGGTGAATCTAAACTTAGTTCAGTCCCATATGGCTATTTAAGTTAGACAGCTGGATTTGAAGACATATGGATGTCTGAAAATTTCACATTTTCCACTTAATAAGATATCTATTAGGTAAATGCTGGAGCTTGACCTGGTATTTTTAAATTTAATATCTGAATATCCTAGCACCTCACTGATGACAGCCAGAGCTAAAAACCGATCTGAGGATTGAGATATTCAAAAAAGCTTGTTAAAAGCTATTAGCATGCTCATTATATAAGATTTATAGTACAACCTGATTAAACTAAGTCATGTGATATATGACTTGATTTCCTTGCAATGCATTTTGAGGAGTTTAAGAAGCTTTATTACTTGTAAATTTGTCTCATTTTTTTATAATGATATTCTAAATTATTAAGAAGGGGAAAAAGTTTGCTCTTTTATTTCAAAGTTACTCGGACAAAATTTGAATATGGTTGTTATGGTTAAATCCAATATGACAGATAAATTAGGATTTTTCATCTATGACTATGATTGTAATTGCTTCATTATCTAAAAAAGCATGTCTTGTATCTTTGAAATTCTGTATTATTTCTTTTCTAAGTTTGAATTAAATAGACTGTTTGAATATTTTACTTTTGAATTTACATTGTTTTACTCTTTAATGGTATAAGCAGGGCCTTTTTTTGTCATGTATCACAGTGGAACAACATTCAGGCACCTTTTTTAGTGTATTTTTAATGTTTCAAATGCAATTAGATGAAATGGTAACACATATATAATTACAATCCATATTTATATAATTCAAACAAGTAAAAAATATAGTGTTTTATGAATCAGATGAAATATGGATGGATTTGAAATTGACACTCATGTAGTGAGAAGTGGACTTATCTATGTCCCCATTGGTCACTCATAGTCAATGACCGGTTACAGTGATGCATATGCAGCTAGTAACATCTGACATTTGTGATTGAATGCACCTGCATAGCAATTGACAATGTGTGGAATATTAAATTTATTTATTTTTACATAAATTTGACACCATTGTTTTTATTTTTTAGTGTAAAAGTTTACCCTGAATTTAAAATGAAAAACATTTCTAATTACTTCTCGACCATCAGTCCTTCTAATAAAAAATCCAAAACAATGACAGAAAATATGGAAATATTGATGGAAAGTGATGTTCCTGAATCATCTCAAGCAGATCTTGAGATGCAATCCCAAACTCAAAATGATTGGCCAGATTGCTGCTCATTGGATAAAAAAAAAAAGATTTTTGTTTAATTTTTTTATTTGTTTTATAGTGTTGGAAAAGTTGCTTTAATTAGTAAATTTTGTTCAAATTTGGACAAGTATTGTTCAATTCTATTTGCACCTAAAAATCCAAGAGCACCACTAGACCATTGTCAACATAGAAAATTTGATTTATTAGTGATCAAAAAGTTGAGATGATAAATGCTGCCAGCTAAACCCAGAGAGAGAAAGAGATCTTAAACATTGTTCAGACAACTGAGGAACAGGACACAAACAAACAAATGTTAGCCAAAAATGTATATGCAGTATTCAAGGTTAAGGTATAAACATATATAATGTATAATGAATATGTAAATAATAATAATTGTATAAAAATAACGAATATATAAAACAATAATAATAATTGTATAAATGTAGAATAAAAGTAATAACTGTAATGTATAATAAATATGTAAATAATTGTATAGTAATTAAGAATAACGATTGTGTAAAATTGCAATGTTATTAAATCATAGAAATAGAAAGCCCAGCTGACCTTATAGGGTCAGAAAACTATGTAAAATACCATATATGGTGAGAAACATGAAAATACTGTGTGTATGTAAAAACGTAAGTGAAAACACCATATATGGTTAGGAATGTAAAAGACTCCAGAAGTCTTGAGGGGTATATAAATCCCCATAACCTGATCTAATTGTTCTGAATACGCTCTGAGTATGTTCTGAGTTTTAATTATAGTCAGAGACTCCTGCTTCTGTAAGTCCAAAAGCAGGACTAGGGTATTTATATGCAGGTCTCCACAACCGTTTATTATTTTATTTCACCTTATAATAGGCTATGTATATAATTAAAATGATCTGTATTAAACTAATCTTACCATCTCAATTCTGCCTTTGTCCATTTATTTACTTGCTGGTCATAAGACACTGCAATTGGCGCAGTAATGACAGGAATAGAATTGAAAGAATTGGCACAGTCGACACAGGAATCGAATCAAAGAAAGTGGCAGTTAATACAGGAATGGAATTGCATTAAAAATTGGCTCGGTCATCATAGGATCGAATCTGCAAATAATTGCCTAAACAGCAAGCTGAGACAAAGCGTAAGTGGATTCGAATTAATAGAGAAATGGCGAGCATATCGCAAGTTTCTATTTGCAAATTTAATGTAAAAGATCCGAGTGGTTGGCCACTGTATGTTCAGAGAATTAAAAAATACTTTATACTAAATAATATTATGGAAAATACTGTAAAAGTAGCCTCATTACTTTGCTTTGCAGGCGAGAGAGTAATCGAAATAGCGAACAAACTATGTGGAAATTCGCCGGAGACACAGAAATATGATGAGCTCATAACACAGCTAAATGAATATTTTAATCCCCAGCCATCCAAGTTTATTGCTCAATTGCACTTTAGAGGCAGAAGGCAAAGAAAGAATGAGAAAATAAAAGAATATGACATTGGTTTAAGAGAGATGGCAAAGCCATGCCTTTACAGTAAATATTTAGAAGAAGCCCTTCTAGAACAACTATTATACGGAATAAATGATGACCAGTTTAGACAAATCTTACTGGCAATAAAAGATGTAACCTACAAAGAAGCTATCAGATGTGCAACAGCTTATGAATTGCTGCTTGACCAAGTGAGAGAGTTCAGAAGTTTCACGAGAACAGAACCACTTCAAACTAAAATTTTTAAAACATTTGGAGTTAAACCCAAAACCGATAAACAAATTAAATGTTTTCGATGTAGAAAAATCGGTCACAAAGCCCGTGATTGCAGTTTACCAGAAACTGAAAGTTATCGGAAAATAATCGAGTATCCCGGAAGATGACACCACCTTACAAAACCAAACAGAGAATTTACAAAACCTCGGAAAGTACCATCTCAATTCTTTCTTTGTCCATTTATTTACTTGCTGGTCATAAGACACTGCAGTATATAATTATTAATTTTAAATTTTATTAAATTTAAAAAACATATTAATCAAACATAATATAAAAGTTTGACCTAAATTCCCCAACTTTCTCTGTCTGAGAGTGCACTTAAATATATTTCGTTAAATACTTTGGCAGATAATTTTGTTCTCTCACCTAAGAATTAAAGGGGATTGTAATGATCTTTCTGCTGTCGATTTCAATTTCTATTTTCCTTTATTTAGAGATTTTAAAAAAGATAATCTTGTAGGGAAGTCAATGACCAGCACGAAGTGAACTTTCCTGTACCCATTAAAGACATCGCGGCTAAACAAGGATGTCATATTGTTCCTTTTAAGCACTCATAAGAGGTCATGTTACAAGACGATCCTTAATGTTAATTCCATACAAGAAAATGGACAAGTTTATAATTTTTTAATCTTTAATAAAAAGGAAATCTCAAAATCTCTACAGCTTAAGAAAAACAGAACTATATAACCAATAAATCACTAGCCAAAAGATTTATAGTCTGCAGGAAATGCAAATACACATTAACTAAATTAATTTCAATGAAAATATGAAACAGGTGAGATAAAAGAAAACTACCAGTATCTGCCAAAGCTTTTAACAGCTGTTAATAATAATAAGAAAGAAACTGAATATAAAATATAAACTAGCAATGCAATACAATTACTGACCAAGAAATTTAAAATAGAAAATCTTAATCTAATCCTCTAATACATACATTAAAAAATATTTATAAAGTAATTAATAATATTTAAATAATTACAAATAATTTATTATTGGTCTATATTTCTTTTGTATTAAGCTGAGACTTAAGCAAAGAGATTTTAAGCCCTGGTTATGATATAAAAGTGTTTGTTTACCTTCAAGGCATAATATTCTGTCCGGTTGATTTCTTCCAGCAGGTGCACACACAGTTTAGCTCTATCGAGAGTTCATTATGAAAGCTTGAGTCTCCAATAATCTGGTCAGGGAAGACAAAGGAAATATTCAGGATCAGTTCTGGACTAGGACATGTTCATGGTGATACAATTTTCAGCACCAGAGTTTGTCTTGTAAAGGTTTAACATGGCACACTTTCAATGTGGTTCTTTAAGGTGGTAGTTTCTGCATTCTGGATGGACAGTCACTATTTCCAATGTATTAGCTTATTCACTTCTTCTATTAGTGATTACCACAGCAATTTTTTCTTAACACAATAATCAGCAAATACTATTAGCAAAATCTATTAGCAGTAAGCAAAAATCTAACTTTGGTGATCCGCATTTATCAATTAGCAAATATCTAATTTCTCTTCACATCAGCAGTCTGCAATTAGTGAATACAAAACTTATATAGGTCAGTAGTCCACTATTAGTGAATATAAGTTATATATTTAAACAAAAACACAGAGCTTTTATATATGATTGTTATCTCCTGCCAGATCTTAATTTAAAAGTTTCAACCAGAGTTAACCTCTATCTCTCATTTAGATCTTAATTAAAAAGTTCAAACAGGACTATTCTTTATTTCTCTTGTGTTTTTACTTTTCTTTTTAATCTCACTTTTAATAAATTAGAAAATGACTTTCAGCAACAAACATACAAAAAAAACTTATCTCAATCAAAACTTCTAAATTAAAATGTTTTACCATTTCCATTTATAATCAAGTACGTGTTATAGCACATACCTTTAATAAACAAAAAAAATTAAATACAATTTTTTTTTTAAATCTTTATAACTCTACATTTTGTTTTTGATTTCCCAATGGTTGCCTTTGAAACGGATAACATATCCGGTACAATATATATATCAGTTTTATTATCTAAATAATAATGGAAGTGTAGTTTGAAAGTTTTAAAATATACACTACTTTTAAAACAGGTTATATTTGCTTGTTTTAATGGCTTTTATTTAACTCCTAAGCACATATGTCACCATCTTGAATTTTAAAAAAAAATTACAACAAATATAATTTATAACATATCTTCTGTTTGAATACAATAAATATAAAAATATATACATTGTTAGAAAGAGCAAATATGAAAGAATGTAAGAAAGCTGATAAAATAGTTATTACTTTAAAAAAATTAAGAAATAAGAGATTTTTAATACTTTTAAACATGTTTATTTTTACATTGGTTCACAAATTCTAAATTTTGAAAGTTAAATGTTAAAATAATAATTTCATAGACAGCTTCTTTATCACATTTGTCATAAAAATGCTGGAAAAAATAATGTACAACAAGACTTACCTGAGGTAATTTTTCAGTGTAAAACTTACAAAAGTAAAATGATTGGTGACTTTTATTTTTACTAACTGACCCAAATCTTGTCCTTTCATGCAAGATATCTGCTAAAAATGTTTGGTTGTCCTTTCATGCAAGGTGTTAAAAATATGTTTGGTTTTAGTAAGGGGAAAGTAATAACAATAAGAACAGTTTATGAGATATTATGCAAAGAGAACTTTAGTAAATTGCAATGTATTGAAAAATGTGGGTGACCTAAAATATGTATTCTTTTCAAGTAAAAAAAAAAATGTACTCAAAAAGTAAATATAAAAATAAATAAGAAAGTAAATATAAAACAAAAATTTCTCTAAATTAAAATGAATAAAAGCTAAGTAAATCAATAAACATTAAAATAAACAAATTTATTATGAGCACTGATTATATATGTGTGTGGGAGATCATATATGAGATAGTAGCCGGATGAGGGTGTTTGAAAGTCTGTGTTTAAGAGATTTTTACAAAATCGTAACAAATGAGAACAATGTTACTGTAATGCAATAAATAAATAATCATATAATTAAAAGCATGATATCTCTTGCCTATTGCATTAACCATGTAGATATAGGATTCTCTGAGTTTGGATGTGCACATTTTTATTGTCATTGAAATATAAATTACCTAAAATTCTACAGCATATTTGTTGCTTTCTACACATATTTCATCATATAAAAATATAAATAATAAAAAACACTAATTAAATACTCACTGGTGGAAAAATTGAATTCTGGCCAGCATGATACATAAACATTGAGTCCAGAATCGAAGTCTAGTCATGAAGAAGCCTTAGATGCAGTTCCCATGTTTGTCCTTGCAGATAAAATGACTTCACCACCTTTCTTTTGGTCAATGCAGTTTCTAGATCTGAATTATCACAAATTAGCTTTTACAAAGAGAAGGCTCACAAAACATACATCAGCAATTGGGAATTGAATAATCAGAGCAAGCTTTGAGAGAATCCATTTCAGCTGTGAAAAACATTTTATGCTTAGTAAATCTAAAAAAAGAGAGAAAAAAAATTTAAATTGCATTTTAGAAAAAAAATCATAAAAAATGTAAATTTCATTGTAGAAAAAAAATACATCTTTTTAAACATAACAAGATGGCCTAAAGAGTGAAGTGATACCCATAAGTGCTATATTTAGTGATTCCATGCAAACTCAGTTTGGAATCTTGACAACAGATTGAAGATTCATGGTATAGATAAGCTTGAACTGTTATTGTGTGATTTGTGTATGTGTGTGCATTGTATTAGCTGTATATAAATGAAATGATTTTATAATTTAGTAACTTTAGAAGCAAAAGTTGATAATTTCAAAGGTACAAAATAAACAACTTCCGTTTCTGACATAACTGATAATGTATTTTTATTATCTACTTTTTGCATGAGATATTATGGGTTTATTAAAGAAATACAGATAGCCATTTGTTCCCTAGATACATTTATTATTGATTGATTTTTCTCAAGTCACACATTTTTAGATTATTTATCAGATACTTGCTTTCTTGGTTTAAAAATTTAATGTAATTATTAAAAAAATGCTTTTGCCAAATAATAGTAATAAATAGAAAGACTCTCAACAAACGAGCTATTATAGATTTATGAGAAAATCTTGCTTAGCTTCAGGAATTGTTATATAGTATTAATTTAATGGATATTATCTCCTCACTCTATTCATTATTATAATAATACATATAAATATTTAATGCAATATATATTTATTTACAGACGAAGATGAATGTGCAGTTGGAAATGCCTGTGGCAATGGGACCTGTACAAATGTAATTGGTGGCTTTGAATGTTCCTGTACTGATGGTTTTGTTCCTGGAATCATGCAAGTGTGTGAAGGTAATTTAAAAAATAAAATTAAAATGCAATAAGCATTTTCTAATTTAATCTATTGCAACAATGTATGTGTTATAATCCTTCCTTCTCTCAGAAGTGAACTATTCCAGATGCCTCCTTATTTGATCGGATTAAGCATTGTTTGCTACAGGCCAATAGGCTGATGTATAGATAAAACAGCCAATGATTTTACAGACCAATAAGCAATGATGCTTGCTGAATCCGAAGGTTTTCAATAATGTCAGGGATCTGGCTAGAAATAGTCAGCCTTTTGTGAGAATCAGGGTAGAATGTCTGTCTAACCTGAAAGACTGTTTGCGTTATCTCAGGGAAGCTATGCTAACCTGAACAGCAGTAAGTGTTCCCATTGATAGCACTATGCTATTTAGTCTACACAGCTAGGCAAGTCCCATAGAGACCAGACACTGCTAAGACTACTGTTGGCTCAAGGCAAGCTGTCTTGTACAGCTGGAAGAGCCATACACCCTACTCATGAGGCAAGCCATCGGGTGTAGCTGGAAGCAGTAGGCAGAACCCAGAGTTTACATTAAGCTACAATATTCAACATTGTAAATATTCTCTTGTATATTGTGACCTTCTGTTTTGGCACCAGAATTATTAATTGTAATTGTATAATATTATATCAGTAACATCTGATATCATCTAATAAAAAAATGAAATAACATGAAATTTAAAAAAAAAATTATTAATGACTTAAAACTATGTTTAGAAGTACTTGTAGATGGAGTTTAAAAATTATTAGATGTTTAGTATCTTACTTTAGTGTATAATCAATGATAGGATAGGGGTGACTTGTCATAAAAGTAGTCAGTCTAGTTTGAGTTAATTCTAATTTGTTTTATTTGTTTACAAACAGTATTAAGATTTGTTTAGATGATTCTCTAGTTCATTTGCTTTTAATATTTTAATTTATAGCATAAACAGTGAAATGTGTTTAACTCATCATCATTAAAATTGTCATTTTAGTAATATCAGTTTAGTGTCTATAGTACATTATTTGTAAATATTCATGTCTGTCTGTATCATTGTTCAACTTCATTTTTCATTCATATGCTTCAATAAACCAAGTATCATATCTCATATCCAAATATTAAACCAACAAGTATCATATCTCATATCCAAATATTTAATTTCATAACTAACAGTGTTAAAAACCAGCTTAATTACATTTTAAGTGAATTAATGGATTATTGGACTGGTGAATTATTAAACAACAAATATACTATAAAATATTTTATTTGTTAAAGTAATTGTCATTAATTTTATTCTGTTACTTTAAAAATACAGAATATTTAATTCTTCGTTCAATTTAATATTTTTTTATTTATTTAAAAGATAAAATAATCCCCCCCCCCACTTTTTTTCTTTTTCAAGACAAGAAAGTTTCTTGCATAAAATCTCCTCATTAAAAATCTCAGTGCAATGGGAGGAGTAGTTCTCTGTCTGGTCACCTTTGAACTTTCAAATAACCTTGGACTATTGGAAGAATAAATGTTTAGGTAATGTTTTAAAATCTATAAAAGATTAATTACAATTCTATAAGGAACTGCTGACAATTTTTTTACTAATTCATCTCCAATCCACTTTTTAAACAAAGTTTAATAGTACAATTTTGTTTGTTATAAGATAATTCTGCCAAGATTCAAGTTGAAAGTTAAAAAGTGTTATTGGTTTCTAAAGATGAGGATGTAAACAACCATATGAGGTATATCAATTCTTATTCTTAAGCTAACTATTTAGATTCTCCAACTGTTGTTCAAAATGCATGTATGTGTCTATACTATATATTATTTAAATTTAATTGCCAACATTAAAGAAAGAATGGAAATGTGTAATAGTATTTTAAATTTGCTTTATTTAAACTTTAAATCTAATTGTAAAGAAGAATATTTATTTTTCAAAATTATTTTTCTTAAAAATTAAGTATAATATTAATGGAGCAACTGTATATGTTTATTATGTTGGAAGGTGTGTGAACTCTTTATTAAACATATCAAGAACTCTAAATAATAAATCTGTGCTAGTTATCAAAGAAGAAGGTTGAGAAGGTTGCGTATGAATCATTTAATTTTATTGTCATTATTATTGGAACACTTGCCTGACTATTTATATTTTTGCCTATTAGAAAAATAAGACTAAATGTATAATTTAACGGATTGTCTAATTATTTATCCTAATTACTGTGAGAAATGAATTTATAAAGATAGATAAAACTGAATATGACTTTATTTTATTAATTGTTTTCCTCATTTGTGGTGGAATTTTTTTATACAGAATATTGCCAACCAACAAACGGAAATTTAAGTAAATATTATCAGTTAAATAATTATATGCATTTATGAATGGCTCTAAAAATATAGAAATGCTTGAATATATCCCACAAATGAAATAATGAATTATTACTTTATTTGTGTCATGATAAAATGCTTATTGCTTAATAAAAATTTCTCTTATATCATGTCAACAGCGATTTAATAGCTTTGCTAAGAACATTGAATATGCTATTCTGGATCCCAAAATGATGTTATTTGTCTTCCTGCAGGAATTTGTTACGTGTTCGTCAGTATTTATCTTTATGTTAATAATTATTATTATTTAAGATATGACCAAGGGACATCATTTAAGAACTGTAATAAACTTTCTGTTTTACAACCAAAAAAAAAAAAAGAACTTTAGCACTTATTATTAATTGTTATTATTTTAATAGACAGATAGTTTAAAAAAGAAATGTATTCTGATTTTTTTTTTTTATTATATTTATTATTGTTTTATACCAGAACGTCTCATAAATGTATAATATAAAGGAAATATTTTACAAGGTATTTATTATTGGCTGCAGAAAGGAGTTTGCTATTAACTGAAAGGAGACCCTTTGATTCCTCTTGGAGGCCTTAAAGGAACCGAGCAGGGCAAATTCCTAATGTCCACTCCATACATTCTTGTCGTTGCAGCTGTTATTACTATATGTTTATTCATATAGTATATGAACATGGATGGGCTGCTCACCAACACGCATTAGCCAGTGTGGTGAGTTTATTGACTTTTTACCTCTGAGTTTAAGATCAAGAAACACCATGGTCTTTCTTCTCAGTGCCTGATAAGGCAGAATGAATGTTTGTGTAAATGATAAAGATTTTTCCCAATTATACAATTATGACAGACAAAAATAAAGCATGGCCCTTAATCCCAGAAGGCTGTAAAGTCACCAACCAAGGCAGCGGTTGGTGGCCGAAGGCGGAGGGTGCTAAGAATATCCTGGAGGCGGACCCAGGCTGCCATTTGATGACGACTTTTTATTTAGGTACTTACAACTGCAGATCACTTTCAAGTGAAGGAAGATTGCAAGAATTAGAAGAAGAACTCTTTTATATTAAATGAGATATTATTGGACTTTGTGAAGTTATAAGAAAAGGTGAAGAGACAATTGATTTAAAAAGTGGACATATGCTCTATTATAAAGGCACAAATATTGGAAATACAAGTGGAGTAGGATTCATTATAAATAAAAGTGGAAGAACAATATTGTGGAGATTGATGGTGTATCAGACAGAATGGCAAGATTAGTTATACAACTTAATAGCAGATATCAAATGCAGATAATTCAGGTTTATGCCCCAACAAGTTCTCACAGTGATGAAGTAGTAGAAGATTTTTATATGGATGTACAAAAGGCTTTTGATCAGAGTAAACAACATTTTAAAATTGTTATGGGAGATTTTAATGCTAGAATTGGTAAACAAATGAAAGATGAAAGTGTTGTAGGTAATTTTGGTTATGGTAATAGAAATGAGAGAGGACATAGACTTGTAGAGTTTGCAGAGAAGGAAAAACTTTATATTATGAATTCTTTTTTTGAGAAAAATGTTAGAAGGAAATGGACATGGAAGCATCCAAATGAAGGTACAGCAGAATTGGATTATATTTTGACTAACAGGAAATACATATTTCAAGATTGTAATGTTCTTAATAAATTTAACACAGGAAGTGATCATCGATTAGTAAGGGGTAAGATACATGTTAATGTAAAACTAGAGAGACAAAAATTATTAAGAAAAACTATATTTACAGTTGATATTCCTAATCTTCAGAAACATTCTAATGAATTTAAATTAGAACTTACAAATCGGTTTCAAGTATTAGTAGATTTTGAACATGATTCAGATTTGAATGAAATTAATATGAAAATAACTGATACACTTTTAAAAACTGCAACAAAGATAGCTGGTAGAAAAAAGCAGCAATTGACTAATAAAATTTCTACTGAGACTAGAGAACTTATGAAGAAAAGAAGGAATATGAAGATATGCAAGAATGATGCATTAAAAAGAATTGAATATCTCGAATTTTGTAAAATGGTGCGGAAAAGAGTTGAAAATGATATAAGAAAGTATAACTGTGAACTAGCAAGAAAAGCTGTAGAAGAAAATAAAAGTCTTAAGAATGTAAAACAACATTTTGGTATTGGTAGGAAATTTATATCTGCAATAAGGAAAAAAGATGGAATTATTACTAAAAAGAGGGATGACATTATGAAATTGGTAGAAGATTTTTATCAAGAATTATATAGTAATAAAGAACAAGTACCTCCTATATCTATTACATCGTCCGAATTGCCCAGAATTTTAAATGAAGAAGTGAGAAATGCAATTAAATGTATGAAAAAAGGAAAGGCTCCAGGTAATGATGGAATTATAATTGATATATTAAAAGAAGCAGGTGAAGAAACAGAAAAAATATTAGCAAAGTTATATACCAAATGTCTAAATGATAAAGATGTACCGGATGATTGGAAGAATGCAGTAATAATATTAATATTTAAAAAAGGTGATAAAGAAGATATTAGAAATTACAGACCTATCAGCCTTTTATCAGTTTTATATAAAATTTTTACCAAGATAATTACAACTCGTCTACAGAGAACCTTGGATTTTCACCAACCAAGAGAACAAGCTGGATTTAAAAGTGGTTTTAGTACAGTAGATCATATTCAAGTATTGAGAGAAGTTATAGAAAGGACAAATAAATATGAGTTGTCATTATGTTTTGGATTTGTAGATTATGAAAAGGCATTTGATTCTATAAACATTTCTTCAGTGATTAAAGCATTGGATCATCAAGGTATAGATCCAGGATATTGTCATATTTTAAAGAATATTTATAAAAATGCAACAGCAACAATTAGATTACATAATGATACTGGGAAAGTCAACATTGAGAAAGGTGTAGTGCTGCAAGAAGTATTTTGTGGATTAAAATGGGAAACTAAAGGAGTGAAAGTAAATGGAGATTATTTAAGTCATTTAGATTTCGCAGATGATGTAGTTGTTTTTGCAAATAATGCTTCCGAGCTGCAGGAAATGTTGCAGGAGTTATCAGATGAAAGTAGGAAAGTAGGACTAAAGATAAATGTTAAAAAGACTAAAGTAATGTTTAATCGATTTGCTCCAAATATGAAAATAAAGATTGATTATGATGAATTAGAAGAAGTTAAGAGTTACAAATACCTTGGTCAGATTATTAATACAGATGGAAACATAATAGAGGAAATTAATCATAGAATTAAACTTGGTTGGAGTGCTTTTGGTAGAAATAACTTGATATTAAAAGGAAATATGCCTATGTGTTTGAAAAGAAAGGTTTTTAACAAATGTGTTTTACCAGTTCTTACTTATGGATCTGAGACTTGGACACTTAATAGAAGATCAATACAGAGACTTCAGACCACTCAAAGAAGTATGGAGAGATGTATGTTGGGAGTAACAAGAAGAGATCGAAAACGCAATGTATGGGTAAGAGAACAAACAGGTGTTACTGACCTCATTGAAAAAATTAAAAGATTGAAGTGGAGTTGGGCTGGACATATTGTTAGAAGAGATGATAATAGATGGACAATTGAAATTTTAAACTGGATTCCAAGAGATTGTAAAAGACCCAGAAGGAGACCACATGTAAGATGGATGGATGAAATAAGAAAATGTGTAGGGGTGATGTGGAGAAGAGAAGCTAAAGATTGGAGAAGATGGATTAAACTTGGAGAGACCTTCATCCTGCAGTGGATTGATAATGGTTGATAATGATGATGATTTATTATTATTTTAGTATAAGTTTATCGTGTGTTCATATTATAAACATACATGCATGGTAAAAAGGGGGACGTCCATTTAATGTTGAAGGGGTGACAACTCTTAAAAAAAAAAACTCATTATATAAATTTTATGGTATATTTTGCATTTTTCAATAGATTAGAAAAGTTATTTTCAATTTAACCTAGAATATAAAGATTTATTATTTATCTAATCCAAACTTTTACTTTAAATCTGTGCTAATGCAAATGCACTATAAAAAATATTATTTTGTCTTACCCTATCAATAGAAATTATTTTGCCTTGTTTTTCAACCATCATTAGTATGTTTCCAAGTTATAAATATTATATTTATCAGATATGAAATATTGATTCATTACTGCTTTTTCAGTTGTAATTGATATTCTACAGTAGTTCTTTGCCTACTGGGATTTGAATTGTCTGTGTATTATTATGCTTGTATATGTGTGTATATTATTAAATTCAACTATAATAATGTGTAAATTGCAAGTAAAAATGATATAGTCTATCGGTTTCAGAGGATGAGAATGGGACAATTGATTTGGAAAGATTAGAGATTTATTAAGTATGAATTTATTGTTCTTTATTATGCTTGAATAGAAAAGTATCTAGTGGCTATATAGAGTGAAGTTAGTGGTGTTTTATAGTATTTTATGCTATTGAGTAATCTCTCCCCTTTTGTTGTTTGAATATTTGACATGGGTAGATTGCCTAATATATTGTATGGAGTAAACTCTCCCTTTTTGTTTATTGAAGTATTTGATAGTAGTAGATTGAATCCTCCAGTTTTGATATTTGATATTATGAATTAGAGTATATGAAGCCAAGTATTTTATCTCCCTGATTATTTTGGTGATCATTTGTTCCCACTAGTTTATTTAGTCCCAGAAGTTAGACTTGAAAGTTGTTGTATTGTTATTTATATGATTAGAATTGTGAAAATCTTTTATCCCCATGTGCCTATGGAATGTTTTTCATCTTATACTTATAGCCAAGTGCCAGATAATTTATTGATAAAAAAGAGGAATAAAAGCAGAATTGATTTTTGTACAAAACAGCTGTAGTGAAGTTAGTGATTAAAGCTTGATTGTCCATTGTCATTGTCCGTATTATGATTGTATTACAACTTCATAAGTAAAGCAATTGGATTGTTTAGTGTTAATTATTTCTTTTATGACACACAGCATAATACAGACACATGCATAAAGTATTAATTTAAAAGATATGGAAAAATCCATCATTAATGCATAACTTTAGTTATTATTCCAAATCATTTTGTATTTATCATTTAAGTTTCATATCATCAATTTTCATAATATTCAATCATTATTTGAGTAAGCAAGCAAAAGAGATAAAACATAGTTGATTAATAGAATTATTTACTTCATTTTTGCAAAGACAGAATACAGTTAATTAATGGAGTTATTTATTTCCATTTTGCAACGTATTGTTTGATAGTATTATTATTTTATACTTATTCTTGGGTTTCAATCCCCTTTATTTTAGTTAATGTGCATTTGAAGTAAAATGCCAAAATTTTTAGTTTTATGTTATAATTGAATATAAATATGTAACCATATGTTATTTATCATAGACTTATCAACTAATAGATAATTTGAGAGTGCTACAAGTAAGATGTTGAATATAAAGTAAATTTTTGTAGTTTATTGTTTGAAGTTTAGGGCTATATTACTTCAGTTCCTTATGTTTATCAGAAGTGCCTGATAACATAAAACCATTTTGCAATAAAATGTAAAGATTTTATTTTAGTTTATTATTTTAGTGTTAGAAATATAATGTGTTTCCATAAATCTATCAGGATGCTTTGATAGATTAAATGTGTCAGATTAGAAATTAGAAAATTATATTGTGTTATCTGTTCTTATGGAAATTTTTCAACCACTGATATTAAATACATCCAGAAGTTGTACTTATACCAATTATAAAGAAATTAAATGTTTGCTTAACTATTTTTTTTAATAAATGTTTTATTATTCAAAATTGTATTCAGAATTCTTCTTTAACATACATCATATTGCCACACATGCTCACACATTTATTTTATCTAATTTATGATTGTATCTTATTTAATTTAATGATGAACATATTCAGATATGATGATATTGATTTCCTTGATCCAAAGACTGTATGAAATGTTAATTATTTACTGATTCTCTAAAAGTTTTATCATTCAGTTGTTATTTAGATGATGAATTGAAATCAAAATGTACCCCATTTCTTTCATTATCTAAATGCCATTATTTAGTTAGGGTATTGCCTAATTTATATCATTACTTTCATAATACTAAATAGTAGTTGTTAAGAAGTAGATTTTAGATTAAGCTATGCAATAAATTAATTCCCTGAGATATTCAATTATTAATTCAGATTAAATATTAAATTCAGTTAACTACTTTAGATTAATGTATAATTAAAAGTTCAGTTAATTCCAAATTACTACATAGTATAGTGATTAATTATTGCATTTAGTTATTAATTTAATTTTCTAATATGGTAAGGGTTGTTCAATGCGTGTGGATGATGGGAGGAGGTGAAGTATAGAATATAACTTGTTAATTTTAGATAGTAGAATTTTACCAATTTAATTCTTATTTATTTTAGAATAGGAAATAAAACATCTACCAAATTCTAAAATAAATAGGAATTAAATTGGTAAAATTCTACCATCTAAAATTATTTCCTCCCACATCTAATGTACATTTTTCACCTCATAGACCTTTGTATCCCTCAACTGAGCTAAGCTAAGGTAAAACTTAATTAAATGCCTCATTGATAGTTTAAAGTAAGATTAGTTCAATAGTTTATTCTATGATCCATAGAATTGGCACCCGCGGGTATTGTAACAGTCAAGCGCGGGTATTGTAACAGTCAAGTTTGTACATTCGCGTAACAGAATTCAGAATCCAAGCAAAAGAGACCAAAGCTGACCAGACTAGGACTGTGACATTCCGAGTCCGACCACACTTCAATTCGTAAGCCAGGATTCCAAGACTCAAGACCCTACGAATGACCACCTTGAAATTACACATAGTATACCTTTTTCCACACGGCCGACATAGGTCACGGAGAAGCAATGAGACTCTGATAATTAAAAGAGAGGTTCTTAATTGACTAAAATAGATCACTAATCTAATTTAACTTAATGCATAGTTTTCACATATATATAGGCTATAAATAATAATTAGAATTGGATTGAATTAGATCAATAACGAGACAGAGAATGAAATACATTAAATTAATTATATATTTATTTACAACTCATATCTATATATATCACTTATTTACAATAGCATTCAGCGTAGAATGTACGCAAACATTTGGTAATTCAAAATTACTTTACATAAGTAATCAGTAAATTTCATAGATGAGTTTAACATGTGCCCATCTTATGAATTGTTTACAATTGATACATAATTAATCACTACGTTATGTCTATAAATCTCGATAAGCCAAATCCTATTACATTTGTGGCTGCATATAAATAATTATATTAAACTTTGATCATGAATTCATTTACTAAAATATACAATATGACTTAATAACGAGCGCATAAACCAGCTCAAGTAATGATCGATCGAACATGGCTTTCGAGAGAAAATTTCAGAATGCTGAAAGCGTTATGTTAAGGTGGGAGAGTTGGCTGCATAAGATTTTACCAATGCGCTATGGCACAGGTAAACAATAATAGGAAAAGTCGCTCTGTGGATGGATGAAATAACTTCAGGGTTCTTGCGACAAACGCCGGTACCCTGTAACCGATCGCAATGCTGCGTGAAAAGGAACATTTTGTTCAGGATGGCGGGGGACTTACGTGCTAACCTGGCCTTGGCTCAGGCTTCGCTACTGCTCTACCCTATAAAAGATGTGCTGGCAATGCCGTGGCTCCATCTTAAGATATGTATAGCAGCAAAACAAGAATATTTTTATAAAATAATATCACATCCGCCAAGCAAAGAATAGTATATTTCATACTATGAAATACGAGTTAATAGCATATTAGCTCTATCAAATTGGGACTAACTCTTGTGTAGCCTGATAATAAATGTCTATGCTACTAAAAGGAATATTACTACATCTGTACTTTGACATGTTCGATCTATTAAGTTACTTATAGATAATAAATATTTAAGGAAGAAAAGTATATTTCTATGGACTTAAGAATTTAAATGTGAAATATACTTATAAATACGATCAAGGCTAAATTTAATTCTAAATAAAACTATAAGGTTAAGTTTTTAAATGGTTGATTATCAAAGAGCCACATTTCACATATTAAATCGTTTAAATAATAAAAAAAAATAGGATTTCGAAACAGCGCAGAAAGTTGACGCTACAAACAAATTATACGAAGATTTTCAAATAATATCTTCTTAAAATATACATGAAATTAAGTGCTCACTGTTTCGAAATGTTGGCATATGAAATATAATAAGCATTTAAAATAAAATAAGCAAAGAAATATAGACACAACCGCAGTGATATAACTTTAAACTAAATAATTTACTTTGAAGTGAATGGAAAATATAAATAAGTCAGATTATTTAAACTTTAACACATTAAATTTTGGATAGCAATTGACATATTTAAAATATTAATTAAATGGATTTAAGTTTTGGGTACATATTAGTGTTATAATTATTTTAAAAAGAAAGTTAGCGAACTTATATAGATATATTTACATAAAGAATTACACAGAGCTCTGCGGTTTGAAAAATAAAACAGTACCGGTATGATTTATCTGGACTGCAAGTTCTTGGCTGTTGGTTTGGTTTAGTTTGACTGGGCGGCATCATCTTTCCCATTATGTTAGGCTCGTCTCTTTTATCGGCATGATGGTGGTTTAGGCATTTCGACGAGAGAAACCCCGTTCTCCCGCGGAGTAACAGCAACAAGCTGCCCGCTTTTAGCCGGACATGTTAAACATTAACAATTGTGAATACTGGCTGCAATTCTCACTAACAATATGGCTGTCTTTTTCTAACAATATGGCTCTCTATCTTGTTAAAAATACAGAGTATTTATGTCTTTTCCTTATCGGAATCTCTCGCCTCGAGACTCACTAAACTCAAGAATTTAATTAAATATTTTTTCAATTTATAATCCAGATCTCAGATAACTTATGTTAGAAACATTCCATAAGCTATTATAATTAAGATTTTTCGTTGCAAACAATTGTCCAATTTAGATTTTAAAATAACTTAATCTTATCTAAGGAGATTTTAATTAGTAAATTTTGAACTAGTTTTACTTTTTACGAATTCCAGGTGTGGTCGTTAATGACACTTGTTTACAATCAAAAATCTTTTAATTACTTGACCAGCTTTTATTTTTAATCTTACATATAATAGAAACTCTTTCTATTTAAAAACAACCTTTTAACATTTTTTTAAAACGAAACATTTTTAACATATTTATTAAAAATAATTTACAAACATATTTTGATATAGCTTTTAAATATATTTTTGAGAAACTTTTCCCTGAAATATATTTAAAACAAGAAATCTTTTAACAATTTTTAAAGACATTTAATATTATTTTTAGATACTGGCTTT
Organism: Epiperipatus broadwayi; assembly: GCA_028023455.1. Lineage (NCBI taxonomy): Eukaryota > Metazoa > Onychophora > Udeonychophora > Euonychophora > Peripatidae > Epiperipatus > Epiperipatus broadwayi. The sequence goes on along the minus strand of JAQFVV010012537.1, from coordinate 602,426 downwards.
TACATATTTTAAATCATGTCTTTCTTCTATATAGCACAGATTATATATCCACATACGAAATTACAATATTAAACAACAAAATTAATAATTTACTCTTAACTTAAATAATATAACGAATATTTTTAGAAATATTAAATACATTTAGTACGCTATAATTTTACTAATCCTATCTAATTATAGCGTTGGTTCGCACGTAAATATATAATGCTGTTTAGACAGACATGAACTAATTTTAAATTTATTAACATTTAAATAGGTTCGAACTTAGCACAGATGAGAGTGTCATTAGGTTTGATGGTGAAACGATAGGGGCTTGGAAAGTTATCGTTTCAGTATTGTTAGTGATAGTGATCGGTGATGAGAGATTACAATATATACTGTATATTGTATTATATATATTTGTAGATATAATAAATATATTAATTGTAATACTTGTCTTAGTAGTATTTTCTACAGGTTAGGTCTGTAATCCAGACCAAACATAACAGAATTTGGTGCAGTCAGACAAAAGATTTTTTTTCCCCCACGGCTGGAAAAACAAAAAACTTGGGAATGTAAATATGCAAGTACGCACTTATATAGACACTCGTAAGTTACGAATCTGTGATTATTAAATCAGACTTAAATACTGCCCAAGTAAAATACATGAATATGTATTCAGTATAGATATAATGTCACATACTAACCCAGAATGGACTTCAATTTTTGCACAACATCAAAAATTATCAAGACACGAGTTTGAACCCACATCTGCAAAATTGGTTTGTACTGAGAGGCATGATGCTAAGCATAAGGTAAAGGAGGTTTACTTCATAGCAGAGGACTCCTTCACCATTAATCATAAATAAGCATGTTCTGCTATATCAAAAAGTTGGTCTAATTGCTCATTTGCATAAAGTTTGCACATTATACTGATAGAATGATTTCAATGAACGAGTCAGAACTGGCTATGATTATGAGAAGTACAGTTTTTCGAAAGTGCTCAGCCATTTTAATTGACTAATTGATATTAATTAAGTGTGGTAGCATGATTTAATATTATCAGAATACATATGATAGCACTATTTAATATTATCATAAACAGTGATTATTAAAATCACTTATTTCTGGCAATATAAGAAGTAAAATACACAAATAAGCAAGCATAGACATTTGTTATATTTACTAAATAGCCATTGTCAACATCACTTATTTGTGGGAGGAAAAATAAAGTGATCACAAATGCGATTGGTGGTTTATAAACTAATCAAAATTGGCCTTTCTAAAAAAGACAGAAGCTCACCCTAGCGGAGTAAAAAGTCCATCAAAAATAATCGTATCGAGTGGCTACTTGCAACTATACAAAATAAATATTTTTCTCATGTTATAACAGAGGAAAATAAAAAAATAGCTAATATAATTGGCTTGATGGAAGCTTTTGATCTTTTATATGCAGGCTAATCAGATCAAAAAGTCTGAAATAAAATTAGCGGGTCAAAGATGTATAATATATTAAAATCTCAAATTGGGTCAGAAACACTAGCTGACTTGAATTTTGAGAAAGCGTTGGCAATTCTCACAGAATATTTTCCCCAAAAACTGCTAACAATAATGCAGAGATATTATTTCAATCTCTGTACTCAAGTGGAGGATGAAAAAGCTAGAGAATTCACAATGCAAATCCGAGCATTAGCACTCGTGTGCGATTTTAAAGAGTTATTAAATGAAGTACTATGCAATCTTTTCATTTGTGGGATGAATGATCATAATTTGACTCAAACTATTAATGATGCCAGATATAGACTTTGGAAAGGCTGTAGCTCAAGCCATGCTGTGTGTCAAGCAAGGCCATTAAAAAAAATAAAATTTTACTGCTCAAAAAGTTGAACATAAGGCTGAGTCTGACAAGCATTCAGTTAGTTCAACAACAACAATGAGTGTTAAGCATTGTTATAGGTGCGATGAACCAATGCACGTGCAAACAGAATGTCCACACCTCCATACTGTGTGATCACTTTGTAAGTGAGTCAGTCATATAAGAGCAGCATGTCTAAACTTAAAAAGATTAACAGCCAATATGAGAATAGAAAAACCCATTCCAAAAAACAAGGGCAACTATAAGAAATGTAAACAAGTTGCCAGTATAAATAACATTAAGGACAATCAGTCTGGATTTATACATAGTATTATAATTAATGATATGCCAATGAGAATGGAACTGGACATAGGGTATGCAGTGTCTATTGTTTCAAAAAAGACTTGGGTTATCATTAATAAAAATAAATATAAGTTGCATCCTAGCACCAAGGCTATAACAGATTGTCAGAGTAAAAAAATAAAATTCTTGGGTCAGACAGGAGTTAAAATTACTATGTCTAACAAAACTATGCACCTGCTACTGTTGGTGGTGCCAGATGATCACAGCAACTTATTTGGCCATGACTGGTTCGGTCATTTACGCTTTGCAGTCTCAAAGGTGAACCAGATCACAACATTAGCTAAATTAAAGACTGATTACCCTGAAATGGTAAAAAAAGATCTAGGTCTGTATTTGGGACAACCAATTCAGTTATCACTGAATAAAGAGATAAAACCGATCACTTGTCAAAGCAGATCACTGCCACAGGCCTTGAAAGCTAAAGTTGAGTCAGAGCTTGAAAGGTGAGAGGTAAAGGGAATAATAGAGCCTATATCATACTCATAATGGGCCACCCCAATAGTCCCAATCATCAAAGAAAAGGGTAATGTGCAGATATGTGGGAATTATCAATGCATGATTAACAAAGCATTATCATTGAATAATTATCCACTACCATCAGTTAAGCAAATCCTATCCACGCTGTCAGTTGGAAGGGTTTTTACTAAAATTGACTTGAAACATGCATATTTGCAGCTACTGGTCAATGATCAGGCAGCAAGAGCATTGTCAATAATAACTCGTAAAGGATTATTTAAAATGAACCAGTTACCTTTTGGTATATCGGTCATCTCAGCAATATTCCAGAGAGTCATGGATCAACTGGCTGCAGGAATACCAGGGGCCCTACTATACTTTGATGATTTTTTACTGGTGGCTTGGACTCTAGAGCTACTTTGGAGTTCCACAAAAAAACTCCTTGACAAGTTTAAAACAGCAGGCATAAGAATAAACTTGGATAAGTGCATATTTGAAGCCAAAGAATGAGTTTCAGGGATTTAGGATAGATGCAAGTGCCATTCATCCTATCCAAAAGAAAGTTATGGCAATTAAAAAAGCCAAGACACCAAGTAACAAGAAGGAATTACAGTTCTTTTGGGGATTTGTAAATTACTATGAGGGTTTTTATACCACAAAACAGAGGCAGCGGTACCACTGTACAGGCTACTAGATAAAAAAACAGTTTGGAAGTGGGACAGAAATCTTGATAATGCCTTTGAAAAAATGAAAACCCTTATATCTGAGAAAGTGGTGCTGGCACAGTTTGACCTTGAAAGAGTGCTGGTACTGACATGTGATGCTTCACCAGTAGGAACAGATGCAGTGTTGTCCCATAGGAATGATGATGGATCACTCTCCCCTATTGCCTTTACATCAAAGTGTCTCTCAAAGGCAAAAAAAAAAATTATGCCCAGATTGATAGAGAGGCTCTCACCTTAATCAATGGCATTAAAAAATTTCATGACTATTTTTATGGGAGATCATTCGTACTGCAAACATTCATAGACCCCTATTGGGTATCTTTGCAGCTGAAAAGGGAATCCCTCAGCATGTCTCACCACATATGCTGAGGTTGTTCAACTTCTTGTCTGGATATTATTTTATGCTACACTACATTGAGGGAAAACAGATTCCTAATATTGATGCATTAAGTCATTTGCCTGCAGAAACTGCAGACAGGCAGTCTGTTAACATGATTGATTTGGGGACAAACACACCACTGAACAGTAAATTAGTGGCTAAATGGACCACAAATGACCCTGGGTTCCAAAGATTTAAAAAATGGATCCAGCTGGAGTGGCCAAATAAAAAACCATAGAAGTTGCATCCAGCCTACTGGACCTGAAGGCTGGAGCTCAATCAAAAAGGGAAGTATTATCTGGGGATCCAGATTAGTGATCCCCCTAGCTGGACAATCCCAAGTTCTCAACCTGTCACATAATGGACATCCAAGGATTGTCCAGATGAAGATGCTTGCAAGAGCATACATATAGTGGGCAACTTTGGACACAGAGATTAAGTCTAAGGTCCACCACTTCTGGCATTCCAAAGTGAATCAAAACATGCCAGCAAAAGATAAAACAGTTCACTGGTCAAAACCCGAAGGCTCCTGGATGAGACTCCAGGTGGATCATGCTGGCCCATGGAAAGGCAAACTACTATTAGTAATAGTTGATTCATATTCTAAGTGGCTGGAGGTAGTGGAAGTTCCATCACTATTGACCACTGCAACAATAGAAACTCTTAGAAGACAATTTGCTACCCATGGTCTTTCTAGAATGATAGTCTTAGATAATGGCACAGCATTCACTGCAGTAGCCTTTAAAAACAGTTGTGAAAATAATGGCATTGAGCTAGTCTTCAGCCCACCATTTCACCCTGAAAGCAATGGGCAGGCTGAGGGATTGGTTTAAGAGACCAAAAAATTGCTCACAAAGATCGAACAGGAAGCTGCAATACCTGTATTGCCAGAATGTTGTTATCTCAGCACTCAACACCCTGAGTACTGCAACTGGAAAAACTCCAGCTGAATTACTATGCAATAGAACTTTTCGAACCAACTTATCAGCTCTGAAACCTGACCAAATGATGAAAAATAAGGAAATATGAGACTACCAAGTTACAAATAGGGATTAGTGTTCTATGCAGAATGTATAGCGGATCCATTAAATGGATCCCAGCAGTGGTAATCCAACAAAAAGAACTCCACACTATTTTAGTGGAAACAGCAGATGGATGTCAACATCATAGCCATCGAGATCAACTTAGACTGGATTATACTGATGCAGCCACAAGGATGAAGCTCCAGAGACATGCAGTACAAGCAAGAAGGACCAACAAACCAAAGACGACAGCAAACCAGAACCGGCACCGAAGCACATTAGTCGTACTCCAGCACACCTGCATGACTATGCATTCTCTAGGGCTAAATTTTAGCCAGGGTGAGGGATGTTATAGTCCTCTCAGAAATGGACTATTCCAGATGCATCCTTATCTGATGCATTAAGCATTGTTTGCCACAGGCAAATAAGCTGATGTGTAGATAAAACATAGCCAATGATTATTACAGGCCAATAAGCAATGATGCTTGCTGAATCCGAAGATTTTCAATAAGGTCAGAGATCTGGCTATAAATAGTCAGCCTTTTGTGAGAATCAGGGTAGAGCATCTGTCTAACCTGAAAGACTGTTCGGGTCTCCCAGGGAAGCTCTGCTAACCTGAACAGCAGCAAGTATTCCCATTGATAGCACTATGCTATTTAGTCTATGCAGCTAGGCAAGTCCCTCAGAGACTGGATGCTGGCTCAAGGCAAGCTGTCTTGTACAGCTGGAAGAGCCATCCACCCTACCTGTGAAGCAAGCTATCAGGTGTAGCTGAAAGCGGTAGGCAGAACCCAGGGTTTACATTAAGCTACAATATTCAACATTGTAAATATTCTCTTGTATAATAAATATATTAATTTTAATACTTGTCTTACGGTTGGGTCTGTAATCCAGACCAAACATAACAGCATGATAATAACATTTGATATTGTTTTTGGAGTAAGGACCATGATTAATTTCTTTTAGCAGTGAATGTGCTATATTAGGAGCAGTAATGAATTCTGATATGCTATTTTAGAGCCTTCTTTTGTAAGTCAAACTAATCACCAGATAATACATGGTAGTTCCAATCAAATGATCACAACCAGAAACTAGTTAGGGGATTTGATTGTCATACCCATGTAATATCCATTGATATCCAATTCCGCAATAGATGTCTCTGAAATAAAGTAATAAAATGAATTACTGCTCCTAATGCAGATGTAAAAATAATTTGAGAAAAATCGTATGCTTTGTTTAATGCCCACCTTACATTGTATTTACAATTGCAATTTTTCTCCACAATAATGCCACCTAGTGCAAACTCTAGTAACGAATAGATGCTAGAAGATTGTGCATCATAATCACTATCCATTGCTTTCCCATTGAATATCCTCACACTAATTTCTATCTTATAGCAATCATCAATGAGTAGCCTTGAATCTGGGAGCAGTGCACCTGGATTTTTGGATGTAATTCTCCAGTATCCATCATTTACTTTTTTGGTTATAGCTATAAAGCTATCTTCCCAAATTTAAAACACAATAACATTTTCAATCCAATGAAATTTGTCTGTATAATCATATAGTTTGGGCCGATGGGTTTATACTTACCCAAGACAGTAAAAGGTGGGTGCTGGAGGGGAATGCATTAGATGCGCTGTTCCCAAATACTAGAGCTTGCACTAGGATGCATTATTGAAAAAATTGTTACTGTTTTAACTGCTTGTGCAAGTATAAAGAATAAATGATATATGATGTTTTATTGATTATATTGTATTTATAGTATAACAAAATATTATCAGCACATATTAGTATTTTTCTTAATATGATACTATAGAGTTCTCTATTGTAAAATCACACCTTCATTGGATTATGCATGTAAAACAAATAAACAATGTAAGATTTCTTAAAAGGATGTTTTATGATAAACTTGAGTGTGATTTTCATGGGAGAAGTACATTTGGTTTATACTACAAGAATTATCTTTAAGATATTCTAAAGAATTGCAATGTCAGTTGTTTCTATTGTAAAGATATTACAAAGAATGATATATTAGAAAATTAGATCTGGTAACATCATAAATATCTAGTATACAGAAAAATGTATTGGCATGTTCTATATCTTGATACACTTGTATTTCATAGATTGGTTTAAATATCCATTGGAAAACTTTTCTCTCTCTTTCCTTCTTTACCTTCTTGGAGTTGCAAATGGTTATTTATTATTATTAATTTTATTGTGTTTTTTATAAAATAAAAATTAATTTGTCAAAAGTTCATTTGTTGATATAGTACCTATTGAAGAGTCTCTTAATGATAAATAATGTATGCACTATTTACAATTTAATATTAAAGTGATGAAAAATAATGTATGGTGTGCAAAGATGATATAATAACTGGTGACCTCATTGTCTTTGAAGAAATCACAATATGAAAATAGTCATCAGTTTAAAACATATTTATAATATGAATGTTGATTTAAGGCAGAGAATGCTTGTAAAAAAAAAATTATAAACATTTAAAAAGACTAATTTTGGCTCTTATATTTTTTTTTAAAACTTTGAATATGAGATTTTCAAATAATGTAAGTATCAAAAATGCTTCTTTGGCAGTTTTGTCAGTTTCTTGACCATCATCATTTTTAAAGATTAGCAAAGAAAATTAATATTCCATAATCAATATAAATGATTAAAATATTTAATTTAATAACTGTATTCATTAACTTTGAATTTCATTGTTAATTATTTTTTTATATTTGATATGTATGTGTATGTTTAAATGCACATATAAAGGTATAAATTGCAAATTGAAATAAATCTTAAGTTATAAAAGAATCATAGAATTTTAATAGATTGATCTTTTTTAAAATAGTGAAAATAAATTTAATTATAACTTTGTAAGATTAGAAAAAAGATTATTTTTTAATTATAAGAAAAGTATAAGCAGTTAAATCAATGAGAGACGAATGCAGTATTATAATGATAATCAAAAAAATAATAATAATTCTTTACAACAGCTATATAATCAAATAATAATTTTATACATTAAAAAGCTTTTTTTCAGCATCTGCTTTGGTGCCCTTTTCAAGTGTTACAAATCTATTTAACATTAACGAATGCCCTGACATAAAACCATCCAGTGTCTAATAATGGAATTAAAACAAACAATAATAATATACATAATTAAAACAAATCAAAATCCTCATATATAAATTCAATAATTACAAAACAATTAATTATATCATAACATTAGTTTAAACAATATTACATGCAGTTTTTTATACAATTATTTATATCAGCTTCTATAATTTTCCATTCGTTTTTAATCAACCAATTATTAACCAAATTTGTAGAAGTCTTATAAATATTCATACAATTAGTCAAATTATTTTTAATATAATATGTTTCATATATTTGCCTTCTTTTTAGATCTTTAATGAAATTTAAATATTTAATACTCTTTATAGCATTATTCTATGGCATATTTCAAGTAGTGAATATATAATGCAGACCTATTATTATTTTTTTTAAAAGCATTGTATGTTCTTTGGCTCTTACCTCTAATTGTTTTCCAGTATATCCAAAGTAAATCATTTTACGAATATCGCATGTAATTTTATATACAATTCCTTTTTTGAACTGAAAATCATCTCTTAACCTATAATTACCTATCAATTGATCAAGATTTTTATTATTTGACCAGCCAATATTTATATTTTCATCAATATAATTTTTTTATATCTTAAAGTATTATAAATCCTAGGATAATATGAAAGTTTAATCTATTTCTTATTTGATTTATTATTACCATTATCAATATTATTATTTTTCTCAGAAATATTCTTATCTTCAAATTCTACTTTAGTAAATTTAATTATATATATATTATTAAACTCATTATAAATTTTATTCATTACTCTTTTATTACCAATAATTAAAATATCATCAATATATCTAGAATAATCTATTATTTCTTGACTAATTACCCTTTTTTTAATTACAATATTTTCTAATTCATTTATAAATATTGATGATATTAAGCCAATAATTGTACAACCCATAACCCATTCCTCATTTATATTCCAAAATTTATTATTATATTTAAAATATAAACTATTGTGTATTAATTTTAAACCCTCTTCAATAATATTTATTATGTTTGTATTATTTATATACTTACTTAAATTTTTTATTAATATTAAGTCTTGGAATACTTGGATACATTTTTTTCAATATCCATTGTAAAAATACTTTGATTCATATTTAATTTTATACTATTTAATTTATCAATAATACAATCAGCATTCTTTATAGACTATTCACCATATCCTAAAATACTAGTTATCCATTTATATATTTATTTTACAGAAGTTTTGTAAGTATTTAAATTAATAGATAACTAGTATTTTAGGATATGGTGAATATTCTATAAAGAATGCTGATTGTATTATTAATAAATTAAATAGTATAAAATTAAATAGTAATCAAAGTATTTTTACAATGGACATTGAAAAAAATGTATCCAAGTATTTCAAGACTTAAAAGTATAGATATATTAATAAAAAATTTAAGTAAGTATATAAATGATATAAACATAATAAATATTATTGAAGTGGGTTTAAAATTAATACACAATAGTTTATATTTTAAATATAAAAATGAATTTTGAAATATAAATGAGGGATGGGTTATGGGTTGTGCAATTAATGGCTTAATATCATCAATATTTATAAATGGATTAGAAAATATTGTAATTAAAAAAAGAATAATTAGTCAAGAAATAATACATTATTCTAGATATGTTTATGATATTTTAATTACTGGTAATAAAAGAGTAATGAATAATATTCATAATGAGTTTAATAATATATATATAAATTAATATAGATAAAGAGAATTACAACAAGCATAGGTACAAAAATTAGCAGTAATTAAAAATTTTAAATATAGGACTGATAAATACAATATAGATAAAAGTGTGGCTCAATTACAAAAGAATCAATTTATTAAATTATATAAAGATTATGAATATAATCCTAAAACTATTAGCAATATATTTTTTACTTCTAAAAAATCTGTGGTAGATTATAAAATTTTTTGAAAATAATGACGGTATTGATAATGGTAATAATGAATCAAGTAAGAAATGGATTAAACATTCATATTATTCTAGGATTTATAATAATTTAAGGTATAATAAAAATTATATTGATGAGAATATAAATATTGACTGGTCAAATAGTAAAAATCTTGATCAATTAATAGGTAATTATAGGTTAAGAGATGATTTATAGTTCAAAAAATTGTATACAAAATTACATTCGATATGTGTAAAATGATTTATTTTGGACATACTGGAAAACAATTAGAGGTAAAAACCAAAGAACATAACAATGCTTTTACAAGAAAAGATGATAGGTCTGCATTATGAAAAAGCTACTGGACACATATTTGAACCCACCAATCCCAGAATAGTGTGTAAAGAAAGTAACGACTATAGGTGCAAAATAAAGGAGGCATATTTCATAAATAATGACAACCAATCAATTAATAGAAAGGACACCTGTTTTGCCATTTCCAAAAGATGGACAAACTAAGTCAAACAATATTTTAAATAATATACCGAAACATCTAATTAACATAAATTTGAATACACCCCCTCATCACTATCAACTGTTTTATTTTTATTTTGCACAGCTATGATTATGAAGCCATAGAGCTTTGAAAGCACTAAGCTTTAAATAAATTTAATAACATATAACTTCTTTAATGAGCGTTATAAGCACATAAGTATTGATATTCACTACTTGAAATATGGCCATAGAATAGATGCTACAAAAAGTATTAAATATTTATATTTCATTAAAGATTCAAAAAGAAGGCAAATATATGAATATTTATAAGACTTCTACAAATTTCGTTAATAATTGGTTGATTAAAAATGAATGGAAAATTATATAAGTTGGTATAAATAATTGTATAAAAACTACATGTAATATTGTTTAACATAATGTTATGATATAATCAATTGTTTTGTAATTATTGAATTTATATATGAGGGTCTTCATTTGTTTTAATTATTTATATTATTATTGTTTGTTTTAATTTCATTATTGCCACTGGATGGTTTTAAGTCAGGCAATTCGTTAATAGATTTGTAACATTTAAAAAGGGCACCAAAGCAGATGTTTAAAAAAAAGATTTTTAATATATAAAATTATTATTTGATTATATAGCTGTTGTAAAGAATTATTATTTTGTGGAAGAGCAACACAAGGATTTTATTCCTTTCCAATTTTGATATTAGTATTATAATGGTATATAGAACAGTCAAAGTAATTTGAGAGTTACATTTTCTCCTTGATAAAAAACTGTAAGCTAAATATAACTCATTAATTAAAGTTATATATATAATAGTTTAAATTCTTGTATCCAGCATGTGAGCAGTGAAATGAGTAATCACTTTATCTGATGAATAGGATTAGGAGCCAATCAGCATTAGGAAATGAAACAATGAGAAGACTCGATGCAAATTGGATCAAGAAAAGGACACTTTATTCTTGAAGCTTCACCAGTGTCGCCTGAAGGCACGGTAACTTCAACTGTGGAGAGCTGGTCTCCAAACATGTGAAAGCCAGATACAGGTCATATAGATCTTGAGTTAACAATTTCTAAGATTATTAGTAAATGCCATTAATTTTAACATAATAGTTTCCAGTCATTAAGCTCATATGCAAGGTGTCTGAAAGTACAGTAAGAGATAGATGGACATAACAAATTTGGGGATTTAATCAGGGAATAGAAAGCTCCCCTCCAGGCCATAAGATTAAGAAGGCATAAGACATTGGCAATGGATGGGATTAGGAGCCAATCAGCATTAGGAAAGGAAACAATGTGAAGATTCAGTGCAAATTGAATCAAGGACATTTTATTCTTGGAGCTTAACCATAATTGGGTGTAGAATGTCACCCAAATGCATGGTGACTTGAGGTGCAGAGAGTTGGCCTCTGAATATATGAACAGCCAGCTAGAACTTATGCAGATCATATAGATCTTGATTATTATTTTTATATACCTATGGGCTTATGTATATATGTAATGTAGATAGAGCACTATAAATTGTAATGTTTGGTTAACAATTACTAAGATTATTATTATTATTAAATATAATTAATCTCAACCTAATAGTATCAAGTCATTACTGGGGAATTATTTTAGTTAGATTAGTCTGGGAATGGTTAAGTTCACAGTTAAGGTGTCTGGCAGTACACTAAGAGACAGCTGAATATAACATTTGGGAATTTAGTCAGGGAACAGAAAGTTCTCCAATAAGGGTCACAGCCATAAGATTAAGGAGGCATGGACATATCAATATTATGATTGTATTATATTGTTAACATACTTTCAAAAAATAATATAATAGTTATAAGATATTATTTTCTAACATTTGTAATATCATTGTTGTATTCCTACTACTAAATGAAATGCTATTATCAATATAATTTTATAATTTATTGTTTGTCTGATATTATTTCAATTATTCACTATTGAAACTATATGCAATTTAATAATTATACTTATTACAGCTGATCAAATTATTATGAAAAAAGATAGATACTTTATATGTCAATCATGGTCCTGTATATCCTAGTTACAATGTATTAATAAGATTTAGAAGTATTAAATATTCATTTTAAATTTAGTGGTAATATTTTTTTTTGTTCTAGAAATAATATTATTTCTCAAATAGTCTCACTTATGTTTTTTAATAAAAAAAAATCTCACGGAAATGGAAATGTTGGCATACCACCTTTGTTTTTCCTTTTAATTTCTGCTTTTAAATACTGCATGGAGCTACGGAAGCTATACTAAGATAAATAATCGATAAATTGAACATTTTTGGGGGGAAATTTTATACTCATAAAAGTACATCATATCAAAGTATCAATTGTTTGTAAATTATTGTAACGGTCAGAATGGTATCTCGCTAACACACTGCAGAGTTCAAACCCCAGACCCAAAACTCAACACTCTAGGAGTTGTGTCCCAGAAATCCTAAGTTCGAATCTAAAGTCTTTACTCCACAGCGCCACCTACATGATAACGTATCTGATGCTACTAATAGCATAGTTTCTTTCCAGTGCCAGTGGTCAAGGAAAGGTTAGCTAACTAAAGACGATGTATGATACAAAATATATATAAACTGAGAAATAGACCTGAGTAATGGTGTGGATTGCAGAAAATAAATAAATATATTTAAACTGATTATAATTTAAATATGGTTTATTAATTAGCACTATAAAATGGCTTTGTCTGAATAAGCCAGACTAGGCCATCAAATTAAAAGATAAACATATTTGAAATAGATACAATAAAATGCCATTTACATTAATGGCTGGTTAATCTATACAATCTTTCTATATCTTGGGTCAATGCATGTTGAAATTATAATAATGCACTTAAAACAAATATACAATCATAAAAGAAAGGTTAATTCACAAATGTGAAGCCTATGGCAAATGTGATAAGTGTTGCTTAAATCAATTTATATTCTAAAATCTGAGAAAAGAACTTTCTAGAATGGTGCGGATGAAATCTCGTTGAGCTAGAGGCATGGAAGTGGTTAAGACATGGGTAATTGAATATAATATTTAATGATAACAAGGGAATGGTGGTACTAGTGGAGGCATAATGTATAGAATGGAGTGCAGTATGTTGAAACCATGGTTTTGTGAAATAAAATAAAATAAATACTAAAATGAAAATGGATGGGATGGCATTTCACCAGGGAACCCGAAGAGGTTTGATCACATAGCCTGAGCATGGCCTATTACCATAAACTCCATGGCTGGATGATTGAAGCCTCCTGTTCCAGGTATGGTTTCTAGCTAATACAATATCTGGAAATTGCGAGAATAAAAGGGAAAGGTATGAACCTTAAATCCCTGTATAAACAAAGCAAGGTCTCAACATCCTATATGCCCACCCTAGTAACACAATATAAATATAACGAAAAGTGTAAGTGAACAAATAAAGGCGCTTAACCCAATTCCTATATTTTAAAAATGGTCCACACATTCTTGACCTCAATTTTGCAGTTCGTAAAAGGCATTATAAATACAATGTTATTTGAACATAATAAAATGGAGTGAAATGCATGATTAAAATGGGATTAATAAGGCAATATGCAATCATGCATTTCTATAATTATAAAATCTACTTATCAATTTTGTGCATATCCTCGCATTATATATACAAAAATACTAAATATACCTTTCTTGAAATAAAATAAAACAGTAGTCCTCAAACAAACGATTTTAGCAAACATCTATTTAGGGGTCAACTATAAAATTAATCCACACCAAAATGGCATTACACTAATAGGAGGGAAGGAAATAATTCGCTCATTTGATGGCTATTTAAGCACACTACTATAATAGAAGAAATAAATTGGCAAATATATAAAATAGAAAATATTAACCCAAGGATAGAAAGAAAAGCACACAAGTTAGGTTACAAATATATTTACAGAAATACTGTTTCATAATAAAAGATATACATTTAAATTTTAGCTAGCTTTTAGAAATAAAATAGTCAACACAAGAGCTCTTGGGTTAATGGGGTTACCTCATTTTAACTTGAGGCAGTCCGTGCACATCTTCTGGTTTAAAACTCCAATGGACATTAAGTAGCATTTTATCAATATAGCAGGTTCATGGTTAAAGATGATACATGTTCAGCAGGGGTGGCAGTTTACAACAGGTCCGGAGCATTAGATGATATATGCTGCAGGACAGGCCATTCCAAGCAGGAAGAGCCTTCCTGCCAGTCTACTCAGACATTCTCCGTTAATGGGTAAAGGCTGGTAATTTACTAATTTCTCTAATGGTATAGGGCTGGCTTCACTAATTTCAGCTGTTCTACATTCAATATTTTAAATATCTTAACTCAGGTTCAAAGCAAAACGCACAAATGTCAAGTATTTCATGCAAAGAAATTCACATTAATATTATAACATCATAGCATAAAAACAATAGCACAAGCATAAAATTTATATCACAAGGATAGCATTATGCATGAATAGAATCAATCAAGCATAGCATTATAATATTCTTCAGGAATAGAAATCAGCCCTATATATACTAAACTAGCATACAATAAAATTACCCCATGGCAGTCACTCTAGGCCAAAAATAGATATGAATCACAGCTGCCAACTTATCTGAATATCTGAAAACAGGGATTTTATGATTAGTTTTTGCTTTTAAGATATTTGGATTAGAACTTTTAATTTTAACAATGTTTTAATTAAAAATACCTGAGTGGACATCTGTTATTTATTTGATGGCAAAATTTAAGCCACTAATTAATAAATGTTACCAAAACTTTGATTATTTAATTATATTGTTATCTCCCAATCCTTATTTACTTTTGACAGAAAATATGTGGTGTGATTCTAGAAATCTAAAAATAAAATTATTTTACTTTTAAATTGTAAAATATTTAAATCTATTTACCGAGAAATATTACCCATCGTCGGACATTCCCCATAGCAGCTGATCAAGTAATATTTCTTCTACAAAATCACCGTAAGCACAATCTTTCACTAGCTCTTTGAGAGCTAAATTATATTATTTGATTGTTTTACTATTTAGTTGTTTTCAATTTCTTAACTGAAGGCATGCTATGTGGCAGGATGGGCGAGGGCTGAAAAATTTGTGTAGCCTCTGGGATAATTTCTTGAATAGTACATTTTCATCTATGGAATATTTATATAATTTATTGGCTATTTCAATAATTTTTCCCTAGAGAAACATAGGAGGGTGGCTACTTTGTGCTTGTTATCTTCAATCCCATTTAGAATGAAGAAAATTTCAACTTGCGACAGATACATCGAACTCTCCAATAGAGTTTTGTCCGAAGACTGACATTTATAATTAATTGCTAATTATTCACTATGGTTTTAGTTCAGTTAATTTGACTGTATCAGGTTGCTGTGTATTGATTCTTCAATTACAGCATGCAAATATTAATTCACGAACTAGTTAGAGTTTAATTCCTAAGATAGTTTGATGCTAATTAATTTATAATTTATACAAAGTTCTCAACTGTTCCAAGTTAAGGATGTGATGAGAAATTGGCATATACCAATTAACACAGTTCTGGTCCCCGCCAAGCTGTCTTAGAAAAACACACTATATACGTACAATAATGAATACTCGAACTATAATCCTGCACATATAGTTTCTATGTCTTAATTTGTTCCTTTCTCAACATAGGGTAATTCTTAATTCCCTCGCTGTTCCTTTGCAACAGATGCTCTCCTAGAATTCACGGAATGTGCTCTGTACTCTCTCCCCTCACTGTTCCTTTGCAACAGATGCTCCTAGAATTCACTGAATGCACTCTGTACTCTTTCTGGCCTCCCTTTCCAAAACCCCCCTTTTATCTATTTAGTTGCTTTTGTTTTCTGGAGTATACCAGTTTATAACTTAGGGTTGAATAATTCCTTTTGTTATCTGCTTAATTAGTTTGGTTCAATTAATTGCATTTTACACCAAATCAGACAACTAATTAAGACATGTCAAGCATTGGTGGTCGACTGGTCAGCACAGATGCCTTACAAGCAGCTGTCTCGGGTTTGCAGATTCGCTTCCTGGCCGATGCTTTGACACATGAAAAAAAAACTAATTAAGAAGTCTATACTTAAAATATTAGAAATTTAAAATGTCTTTTAAAAGAAATATTTTATGACAAATCACTTTTGTATATGTGTTTAATTTTAAAATAAATACATATTTTACAGTAATATAAATAAATGGCTAGCGCATTTAAATGGAGTTTTTAATTAGTCTTAAAAATATTAAATTATAATTATTGACATAAACATTGAATGAAATATATTGTAACCCATTGGATTACATAGCACACACTAATATAGGGTGTGTGCATAAATATATATATAAGGTTGAAAGGAAAGTAGAAATAAACACAGACATAAATTTTTGTAGATATTTTTCTATATTTCCTAAAATAAAATAATAATAAGTAAAGGGTTAAATAACTCTGGGTTTAAAATAAAATTTTGTTATGGATTAAACTTTTAAAATGGTCTGATAAATAATATTTCTAATTCTGATTTTGAAATTACAAAAAAAAAAAACAAGTATAATTTATTTTTAAAATCTTTTAATTAAAACTTGTACAAAATATCTTTTTTAATTAATGCTTGTTTGCATTTCTACTATGTAGTTAAAAAAACTCTTTGTAGATGAAAAATTTTAAAGGATTGTCACACCTTTGGTCAAATTCCAGAGATTAAAGTAAAAACATGAATATCACACCTTGATAGAAATTTCCAGCTTGTTTCCAAATGGATTAAAGTTAATTGAAAACAGTCACTATGTTTTTATCACATGACTCACCCAAGATTATAAAAAGACTAACAAAAAAATATCAGTGAGTATTCTACTTGCAGTTTTGTAAGAGTTGACCAGAAGAGTCTGGTCTTAATATTTTAAGCAGTGGGCAACTGCAAAAGTTTGGCTTTAATTTTCTGAGAAGTGGTTAGCAGAAGAGATAACTGCAGAGCTAGCTGCAAACTTGGCTAAAATATTTTGAGAAAAATTAGTAACTGTAGCAGAAAATGGCCACAGTAAAGCTAGCTGCAAAGATAGTTAGAATAATTATCAAGAGAACTTCCATAAGGATGTAAGAATGCAAGGAAGTGGCTCCTCTACAGTTTACTGGTGGAGTTTGAATTCACATGGAGGAAAAGGGTCAAGATTCTTTGTAATTCATAGCCTTAAAAGTGTTCTGGAAAACAGCTTGCTGACCTGAAGCTTACAAAATCCAAGTATAAATGGAACTGACTACAGAAAGGAGAAAGCCAACCATACCTGAATTATATATTTTTACCTGATGATGATGACAAACTTGGATTACATTTTTCTGTTGGACCAAAAACTAAGCTTACCAAGAAAAAGCTTGAAAAAATTGGTACACTTATGCTGCTGTTTATCAATACACACAGGGAACCACAGATAAACACCTCACATGTATATACAGTGAGTTATTTTATTTTAATATTTCTTAAAATGACTTTTAAAATTATAAATTAATAACTTAAAGCAAAACAAATAAATAATTTGCTTGAGTCAAATGTCTAAAAGAAAGACAATTTGATATATATTTAAAGAAATTGTTTTGGTAAATCCTTATTTAAAAAAAAAGATATTAAAAGAAGAATATATAACTTAAATGCAAACATAATTTTGTTTGAATTAAAATCAAAAAAAAAAAGTTAAACTTTATGAAAGAATTATGCAACATGACTCTGTATACTTTCAATATTGAATTAATTATGAAAAATATATTATTGTAACAAGTTTAAATAGGTTTATAATCATTTTTTTTGTTAGTGAATATTAATTGTATATTATAAATCACCCAACTGTGTGCATATATGTATAAGTAAACCAATGTAATGATTTGAATTTTGAATAGCAATTATGTAAATCGCAATGACATTATTTGAAATTTTGTATTGTAATCAAAATCAGAAAGTTTATATGTGTGTAATTTTATTTTTATAAGACTTAAAATTTTTTTTGTTAATAATAAACTTGTATTTAATTGTTAAAAATTGTTTCCATCATCTCTTGGTCACATACATTAATAGAGCTTATGTTCTCTGAGCTAGATTTATGCACGGTATGAATATATAAATGGGGATGTGGATTTAGTGCTTTGGGGCATCCAGAGATGATCAGTCATCATCCTGGTTGGTGCAAAAGAGGATACTCTTTAAAACCCATGCATTATTTTTTATTTTACTTTAGTCTTATTAAAAATTTGAGATTATAATTGGCTACTACAAATGGCCTGAGCATTGATGATGATCAACATGTTTTTATCTCCCAGCATTATTGTTTTGATTTCTGATTATTGTGTATTCTAATGGATGGGCACTAAACTGGTGCATCCAAATTATATTTAAATAATTGCCCAAGCTGGCAAAGGCTCAATAGTTAGCCTGGTCTACAGAAGACCCATTTCCAATCCAGTCACAAGGTTGACTGTTGATTTATTGGACTTATTTGTTTATTCCCATTAATGATGATGAATGGTATTTTACTTATACTGATATTTACTTTATAATGCTGATTGATGGTTAGGTATGCTTTTAGTTAGCTGGCTGATCTCTCAATGATCTCAGAGATTCTCTAATTTCATGCTCTTATAAAATACTATATTACTTATATATATATATATTCAAACCATGCCATGCGTTTGCATCCTCACTTCCAGATAGTATATGATATAAAGTAAAACAGGTTCTAGCTCAGTTAATAATTAATAAATAAAATATTTAATATTTTCATGAGACTTGGAAGTGAAAATACAGGTGACAAGATAGATTACATTGAGCCAATATCCTACAGGATACTACCTCAATGGCATAAGAACACTATCCCCCCTTATTACTATTTCAAATAACAAACTCATAGTATTCTTATGACTTTAATAACTTTTACTCATGCAGATTAAGCTAATAATTAAGTCCTAATCTTCTATTTATAATAATCTAGATCAATAGAATCTCAGGTTCATAAAATTTACTCTAAGTTAATTAAAATTACGGTAGTAAAATATGAAAAGGGATTTTATGTCATAATCTACTACATTAAACTAATAATAATAAAGTAATAATAATATTCTTTATTGTATAATTAACTCTGTATATCTTTTCTTATACTATAATTTTATTACCATAATAAAATAATATAATATGATCTTATATCTTCATGTAATGATATAATAAATACGTGGTAGCATATGATAATCTGATAAACAAAGGGGTGTGTGGCAATTGCTAGCATATAAATTTAATATACTATTGTGATAACTTATTTATGACCAATAAAAATAATGTAAAATTATGATTATTTAATTAAAAGAATACCAATAAAATATTCGGATTCTTAAATAATTTTTTATTTATCTTTTGTGCAAAATTATATCATGTTTCGATTATTATGGATATCTTGTGAGCTCATGCAGTGTAGTGGAGAAATAAACAATTCAGACACAAAAAATTTTGAAAACAAATTTAAAGTTTATTACTAACAACAAAATAAAAATAAACAATTTATTTACACTATTTTACAATGGATATCCTTATTTTATACTCTACATTTTTATTTACTGGGTTATAAAATAATTTAGACTTCAGACAAAATAAAATATTACCATTTGGTTTCTCATTATGGTTAATTTATTACAAATATATTTATTTATTTTATTAACAAAAATATTTCTTCCTTAATATTATTAAACTATATTTTTCTTAAAAAACACTTTCGTAGGAAAAACATTCTACAGAAAAACAAATCAACATTATAATGAGTATGGATTTTTTAAAATATAATTAAACAAATTTTCATCTTGCAATGTCAAAGATGTTACATAAAATATTTATCCAAAATTCATTACTAGATTTTAGTAAATATCACTTATTACACTTTGTTTACTAAACACAACATATTTCCCTTTAGACTTACTTTGGTATGATATAAGTGTAATTATCGATATATTCCTATTATTCAATAAATAAAAATTATACTATGCCTATTCTTTACATCATTTATTTTATACTATTGTATTTTAAAAAAATATGCAATACTTATTTTTCCAAAACAATAACATAATAAGCATTCAAAAGTTATTAACATTTTAAAGTAAATATCTTTGTTTAGATACTCTATTCTAAAAATTTATATTTAATTTCCGAAATAAATTCAAAAATATATTCTATGATTTTTTTCTTTCCTTTAGGATTCATTGGACCTTCAATTTCAAGTTATAAAATTCTACTCCTTCCAAGCAAATAAACCAATCTCATACAAAACGATAGCATAACCTAAGCTCTAAATTATTTAGCATTTCTTTTCAAAATACCTTACTAAACGATGCAGTTACATGAAATATAGATAGTGAAATAGATGCATAGGATTTAAGGAAGAAAGCTAAAGTATAACTCATAACATATATCACAAAATCATGGCACAGTGTATTAACAAGAAATGGAGGTATGACCTTTGCCTGTCTAATATTCTCCAATGCATAAACGATGTTAAAGCTATTTCTTCAGCTTTATTTAAAACATCAAATATCTAAAGAATATAAACATTGTCCAAATAAAATGTGTACCAGACACAGGGCTTTGTTAACTATGCTGATATCTACACAAAGACTATAAATATTATTCACATCCCTTATAACATCCTATTTTTTAAAACATCTTGGTTTCCTGTCTACCCAAGTACTTCCAAGCCACTATCTCATTAGTATTTCTCAAGATTTTTCACATCTTACATCGATAAAATAACTATCTGCATTTACAAAAACAATAAATAAAATTCACTGATAATTTTAAAAAACAATCTCACTGTTCCATAAGAAAAGTTTGCTTACTTCATTATTCTGTATGCTTAATCATATACAATCTAGTCAGATAATATTTGAATATTCAATAACATGAAAGTTTTAAAAAAATCACACAAATATTTGTTACTATGTTGGATTATATCATTAATATAAAATCATTGTATGAATATTTCCAAATTTATCCTAATCTCATAATGGTTCAAAAAATGTTGTATAAAAATGTGTTTACATATAATTAAACATTTATACTCCATTCTTACTATTCATGGATAATCTAAAAGAAAACAAAGAATATACATTATACATTATTAATATTCATTATCATTACCAAATAACCTTTATCTGGTCATCATATTCAGTAGGCTTCCTTCATCCACTGGATATAGAACATCTCATACATAAAGAAAATATACATCCATACACTTTATCTAAAAATATTCTTATCTAAATTATTAGATTATTATATTATAAAATTATATGTTATTAACAAATTAATGTTTTATGTTTTCCTAATCTTATAAAAAATAGAAAATTTACATTTAAGCTAAGTTAATAAAAATCAAAAGTATAATTACGTATTTTCTTCCATTCACTCTTTACTTGACAAAAAGTTCTTGATAAAGTTTAAAAATGTTTATTATTTTTTCTAAAGTTTTTTTAATGTTCTCCTCAAAGCGCATTAAAGTTTAAAAATAAAAATAATTATTAATCCATTTTAGTAAAGTTTATAGAAAAATAATCCCGAGTTTTATTATTCAGAATGATAATTATTAAATCATAATATTAAATTAATCCTGTGAAGCTTTTTAAATATTTCTCTGCTGACATATCTAATGCATCACTCTGTTCAATTTAACTTAAGTTATCCAGTAAACTTTTACATACTATATTTGTATTTTCATGGATCCATCTTTTATTCATCTACTATATGTTCATTCTTTTTTATATAGGTTTCATTTCTTAATAAGGTTCTTTAAACAAATATTTCTAAAGATGCGTTCTTTCTTTTTTTAAAATACTTTTGAGACAAGAAGTTTTATATATATCTCAACGCTTAAGTAAAATCTCTAAGCTCTTTCTTTAATTCTTGCAAAAAATATTTTTTTAAAAAGTGTTTTCTTTAAAAAGGACTAAACATTTTATTTCTTTCATTATGATATTCTATAGACAATTCATAAGATATAAGTATCTTTTTTTAAAAAAAAAACACTTGGATAAGCTTATAAATAATAATGCGTCTCCAATTTTTTTTTTTTTAGAATGCAAATAGCTATCCATTGCATCAGTATAATGTCCATACTATGGTTTTTATGTACTAAAATAGTTCTCCAGTGAAGCATTAATAAAATAGTATCCATAAACATTCTATGAATTTTTATATTATTATAATTTATATACATTTTATTCTATATTATATCAATTTTTCATTGCGAAATTCTAGGTTAAACTTAGATAAAATAATCCTGGTAAGTAACTGTTAAAAATTGGCCAATCATTTTCATGAAGTTTCTAAAATATATTTTAAACTCTCTTTTAAAAGTATATAAAAGTATCCTGTTAGTTACGATAAATGAAGTATAAGAGAGTACTATAAATTGACTAAATAATAAAAAATTTAAAGTATATTCACCTCGATAACTTCTGATATTATTCAGCTACCTTAGTATGATATTAATAACCACTAACACATTATTAAACTCCCTGATACCCTCCCCCCATGCAATTCGTATTTATATTCTAGAGAATACATCATTTGATTGGTTGATTCTCACTTTTAGTTTGAGATCAAATTTGCATATATTGCAAACTTGCAGAATTAAATTTTAAAATAAAAATTTATGACGTAATAAACCTTTAAAATATTATTTATAATACTACTTTTAAATCAATTATTATTTTATTTAAATTATTTAAACATTTAAAATAACCATTAAAATAATTTTTAATAACTTATTCCACTCTTAATATTCCATTTATCTTGTTTTATTTAAACACAATATTTAATTTTTTATTAACTATATTCGTCTTTAAAACACCATTTAAAATATTTAGAAATAACTACGTAATATTTTAATATTCACTTCTATGACAGATAATAATTATATTCAGTTCTATAATACAACTTTTAAAATATTTCAAACTTTGTTATTAATTCAAACAAGCATGTGTGTGAAAGTATGTAGTATACAAGTCACATGATTAATAAAATTTAAGACAGACAATTTTTAATCTATTTCTCTGTCTGGATTTATAAAATTGCTACACTTATTATATTAAATAATATAATTATAAAATTTTGGAAGAACAATTTAGAAAATATAGAACTAAATACAATTTTCACTATCATAAAGCTAATTTTTTAAAATATACGTTTTTTTTTTTAAAAAATTATCATTACTAAATATGATTTTATAAATTTAAATACAACATTTACTTCTATAAGTTTAAAACTATTAAAATTTAACATTTAAATATACTTTTAAATATTTATAGCTGGGTTATTTAATATGGCCAGCTTTTGCAACCATATGAAATAATATTATAAGCTTTACTTAACTACTTTTAAATGATTCACTATAATTTTATATACTATGTATTTTCTTTAGCTTCAAATTGTACTTTATAATATAATTGACAAACTATAATTGACTATTTCTGACTTATAGAAAAGGGTACAATATATATATTATAAATTATTGATATTTCATTTTAAATTGACTGGGAGTGATGATGATTTGCCATCATCCACATAATTAGAAATATGTGATCAGGAAGTTATGTATTATCATCTACAAAAAAAAACTTGGCAAGATAACTAACTCATGATCAACATGCACAAATATCAGGAAATGGCATTACTTACTTCATGGCAAAATATTAGTAGTTTCAAACAATCAGATCACTAAACAATTGCTTTAACTATATTTGTTTGATCATCATGCTGAGTAAGTAGATTTTTATGCCAAGAAGATTTGTGATGATTTATCGAAAAAAAAAAATTTTGTGTCTTGGTGCAGCTTCTAATTAGCATTTCCCCCTGTGTGTCTCACATTCAGTACATAATTTTTATCTTCTTAGATTATTTCTTTTAGACACTGTTTTTTTTTTTTTTCACTTTTCTTCACTTATATACTAGCTGTATTTTTATGTTTTTTGAGATTCAAGTAATATTCTGTAGCAAAGTTTAAAAACAATCTTCTTTCTACTATCGTTTTCTAGCTGTATTTTTATATTTTTTGAGATTCAAGTAATATTCGTAGCAAAAATTTAAAAGCAATCTTCTTTCTACTATCGTTTTCTTAAGCTTGTTTTTAATTAACTCTGCCTCCATTGTATCATTTTTTAATTAATTAAACTAATCATATGTTTATTAAAGATTTATTAACAAGAATATTTTACAATGAATGATATATGAATGTTTTAAATGCAACTTTTGACATTATTTTTATATCATGAACCATGCTGTTTGAAAAATAGTTTTTTAGTATTATAATCATCATCAAATGAGTGCATAATATCCCAGTATATACATATACACTCACACTATTCTTTTTTATTAATAATTAATTGTATTCCTGCTTTTTTTTTAGATTTAAATGAATGTATAACAATGGGTAGTCTTTGTGCATTTCGTTGTCAAAATACACTAGGATCTTTCAAATGTATATGTCCTTATGGTTATATGTTATCAACAGATGGATTACACTGTGAAGGTCAGTTCAAAATTCACTGAAAAATAATAAATTAATTTTGATGGGGTTTTTTTTTATGAATTGTTGTTATATATCTTATTAGATGTTGATGAATGTCGTACACCTAATCATAACTGCCCATATGAATGCAAAAACCAGATTGGCACTTATTTATGTATATGTCCTGTTGGTTACCAGCAAGTCGGATTAACAGATGATTGTAGAGGTAAATACATATTTTTTAAAATCTATTCAATGAAATATGCTCTAAATATTCAAATAAATTTCACCTATATTTTCTAAATAAAAACAAATCTTTAGATATTAATGAATGTAATACAATCCCTGATGTTTGCAAAAATGGTCGCTGTATCAATACTCGTGGAAGTTACAGATGTGATTGTTATGATGGATATGATCTTAGTCATGATGGAACTAGATGTATAGGTTAGTTATCTTTTTTTAATATATATATATGTGTGTGTGTGAATGTTGAAAGTAGAATGAAAATTTCCATAACATTTACCTAGATAAATTTCAGTTCTAATGTAATAAAGCCAAGAACTAATTCTGACTAGCAATTTCAAATAGAAATCATATCATCCAATAGTAG
Organism: Epiperipatus broadwayi; assembly: GCA_028023455.1. Classification (NCBI taxonomy): domain Eukaryota; kingdom Metazoa; phylum Onychophora; class Udeonychophora; order Euonychophora; family Peripatidae; genus Epiperipatus; species Epiperipatus broadwayi. The sequence continues at coordinate 576,914 of JAQFVV010012537.1, read as the reverse complement.
TGTTTTTGTCCGACTTGTATATATATTTGCTAAGTATACATAATTTATTATTATAAACCACAAACTGCTTTAGAATTAAATACCATTGATACAGCATTCTACTATAGTTTGTAAACATTTTTCATAGGCTTCTATGTACGCATATATATATATAATTTAGAAAAATCATCAACATAAATGTAAGACAGTATATGCATATGCACATAAATATGCTTTATGAAGTTTCCAATAAATATAAATACAATACCAATTCTATTTAGCCTAATAAATTTTTGATGCAGAGCAGCATAATCATGGCTATTATTACTTACACCTAGAGATTGCTTTAAAAAAAATTAAATTAGAATTATCTTCTTAAAATATTCCTTAAATGTTTTAATAATTACATAACTGGACACTGTTCAATCTTTTGTTATAACATTATTGTTGCTAGTAATGTACCATGTCTCTTATTTTTCTCTTCCAGTTGTCTCTCTCTATATAAACAAGTTTAACTCTTTGCAGATCAAAAATGTGTCCATGTTCCTTTTTGTAATCCAATAATGCAGACATGTGCTGAATTATATTTATCTCTATTATATAAATATTTACATTGCCTAATTCTAGTTGTTATATTAGTTTGGGATTCACCATAATGTATAGCATAACATGCCAAGCCACTTCAGTGAACAGCATAAACAGTTTGCAGAAATTTTGCCATATAAATTTTTATCTTTTATGTTATTAATGATGATATTTATGTTAGCTTCAAACTTTGATTAAATAAGAAAAAAAAAGATTAGCTGTACTCATTTTCATTCATATTGTTAAGAAATTTAATTATATGTATAATGATAACACACATCATCTTAACTCACTACTTATCTTCATTCGTATTGTTGAGAAATTTAATTATATGTATAATGATAACACATGCCATCTTAAAATTTATCTCACAATTATTTGTCATGGACATTTGCTTTCTTACATACATTATATATTCATATGTTGAATTGTGATGCATTTTTGAACTTGATCAAAAGTAATGAATAATTTTATTTTATTCAGTACTAGTGGTAACATTATTCTTTCTTAAATTTCTATACTTGAAGAAAAAGCACAGCTTTTTACTATTTCTTTATTATATTTATCTCTGCCACACTCTAGATTAAATTCTAATGATATAAGAGAAAATACATTTCCAAATACAATAGTAAGTAAATAATCATGGTGACTTATAATAAATATTTAAAATCATTTATTATTGCCTTATTACAGCTCTTAATACTAAGAACTTGTTTATAAATGCTCTCTTTAACTAAATGTTTTCTATTCTTTCTGCATGATATTGCTTTTCATGAGAAACTGATGACTATTGGCATAAACATTAAAATGTTATTATCAGAAAACAAAGCAATAATAAATAACATCTTTTATAAAATTAAAGTTTGTGAATATCATGGTCTGAATCACTTTGTTTTTGAGAAAAGATCAATTTTACAATATTTCTTTTTGATATACGTATATTCATTTTTTTGTATTCAATAAAATATTGAAGTAAGTTTTTAACATTTTCTAGATATCGATTACATTTCTGTTTTTATTTATATTTTCCTGAAAATATAAATAAAAAATACTATTTCAGAAAATTTGTTATTAGTTAATCAATGTATATTTTAAATTTTTGTTTTAAACTGTCATTATTCGAATTAAACATTTTTTAGGATAAATAAATAAATATTTTATACGTAAATGAAATATGCTTATCAATTTACAAAAATTATTAACATAATAATAAAAAAATCATTTATTTTCTTATAAAGTACTATATTAGCAGAATACCATTCTTGCTAACTTCATTGAGTTTTCAAAGTACATTTTTATTTATTTAATTTGTTTTAATTTATTTATTTTCTATTATCATAATTATAAAGCAAAAAAAAAAAATTGTCTGATGCCTTATACATGTACAACATGATAACAAGAATATTTATTCACCAATCTTCTAAATCCCTCAGAAATCATATGAGATTTCATAATTTTTATTATTTTAGAATTTTAATTACAAAAAGATAATAGAAAACAAAAAAAAAAAATTATATAAAGTATTGTACCAGTGCAGATTCAATTATAGTTCAAATTAATTGTATTACAAAGCTGCATCATTAAGAAAACTTAAAAACTCTAATAGATTGTCATGTGTGTATGTGTGAGTATTAGATAGAATATATGTGTAACTTAAATATACTGTTTTAAGAAATTAAGGAGAAAGATATTGTATTATTAAACATTTAATAAATAAAATATGCTATGTAAATTACCTACAATAAACTGATAACTCATATAATGTAAGGAAAAAGAAAAATTAGTTTTAGTACATGCAAATGAATTTGATTTGCATAGTCTAAGAAAATATCTAATATTTTGTAATCCTTTTAGATTTACTTACTGGATGAGGGTTTAAAGAAATAAGTTACCTTTTCTTATAGTAAATTGAATGGCAAATGTAAATATATTATTAAAGTATAAAGCACTAAAAGTAAGAAAGTTAGAAAACAATTTTCCAAAATCGATCATGATTTTTTTCTTCATATTGTTATAACTGATACACAGGCTTAATATATACCATGTGTTTATATATGTAATATAGGGTATATGAGCACAGACTTACACATGACCCACCACTCTCCACTCTATCTAATAACACTGATACACTCAAGCACATATATGCTGAAAAGATAAATAATCACCAATATATGTATTTCATGCTAATATTGTTAGTAAATAAATTTTTAAAAAAACTATTTTTAAATATATAAACACTTATAAAACAATTTAAAGAATGAAGCTAATATATGGTGAGAAAAATATTTATTGAATCAAGTCATTAAAGCTGGATAAGAATATTTTTTAATGAATATCCTGATATAAATAAATATAGACTTGATTACATGCTAGGTGTTTAAAAATAAAACATGATATCAGGTATCAATAGATCTGTCAAGAAAAACAAGAGGGTAGTCTAATCTAAGTCTTAGCACAAGAAGAAAGCAGCACAAATTGGTTTCATGAAGATAAAAGAAACTGCTGATTAAAACAGTTTCCCACAGAATTGTTTAGATAACTATACTTTGCCATTTGTTTTAAAGAATTTTTCAATACTCCATACACCATAGTAAGTATGATGGCATTATCTAATAGATGATTATTTACCATAAGTGGTTAGGAAACTAATTACACCTGTCAAAAGATCTGGAACTATACAAATGGATCAAAACAAATGCTGAAGTTTGTTACCATGCAATATTATCTGCTTTAAAGAAGCGTACTATGTCTTAAGAAAAGAAGTGGACTCTGCCATAAGAATTACCATAGGAAGAGATTGATAAAGGCTTTTGATAAAGGTGTGCTCATATATAGCAAAAGAATGACATCTGCAGAAAACCCCGTTTTTTTATTTTGTATTATGGTAAGATCTGATCTTTGTGTTTAACCACAAGACCTTCAGTTATAATATTTATGTTGTGTTTGGTTAGGCTTGCATGTTCATTTCCAAACCAACAGATATAAAAAGAACAACTATTCAGCAATTAATATGTACAATTTATTAGTACAAAATATATACACATTAAACAAATGAACAAATACAGTTGATAGACTTCACTGCTGAGATAGTCATGCGGAGTATGGAACTCTCTTCCAGCTAATGATTAGCCTGCATTGTGAGTTTTGGTAAGACTTCTAGCTATGTAATTAGCTTGCCTTGAGAAGCTTTAGTTCAGACATAGCAGTTTCCAGTTGGTAGTTGGACTTGCCTCACTGCGTGGATGTCTCAATAATGACTAGATAAATACCTTTGCTGATGGCAGGTTTAATAGAGAGCACATTCTGTCATTCAGGTTAACAGAAGTAATTGCTCTCTGCCTTGCCACCAAAAAGCTGACTATTTAAGGCAGATCCCCTACCTTACTGGAAACATGGATTTGGTGTGCGAATCCCAGTGAAGGTTTTAATCCTGTTGGATAGCAACTGGGTGCTAGCCAATCAGGCAAGATATCTGGAATAGTCCACTTCTGAAGGCAGGGTCAGATATGACATCCCTCCTCCTGGCTGAAATTAGCCCTGGAGGACATAGTCATTGAAATGCACTGGATGACATTTTGTCCGCTTTCTTGGTTTTTCCGGTTGATTGCTGTTCCTGTCTTCATCTTCTTTGCTTGATGACCTTGTTTCTGATCATCTGCTGCTGTCTTGATAGCTTCTGATGTGTAGTTGAGTTTTAGCTGGTTGTGATGGTGATGATGATGATGACCATCTGTTTGCACAACATAGAGGCCCTTTATTTGCATCACCACTGCTGGTCTTCATCTTATGGACCCATAGTACATATGACATAGTCTTTTGTTCCTATTTGGAATTGTATTTTGTTTTTATCTTGTAGTTGAAGTTTGGCATTAGGTTTCAGCTTTGTGTTAAAAACTTCTGATTCATTAGACTTTAACTTTGATAATGTTGTGAGCTGGTTCTCTTTGGTCACTTTGAACCCTAAGTGACTGAACCAGTCACAACCTATTAAATCATTATGGTTACCTAATGCCACTACCAGTAGTAGGTATATAGTTTTGTTAGGCATAGTAATTTTTCCTGATGTTTGACCCATTAGTTTGACTTTATTCCCTTGGTAGTCTGATATTGACTTACTGCAAGGGTGCAGCTTATCTTTATTCTTTTTATTACTGCTTGTCCAAGTCCTTCTTGAAACTATAGACACTGTTGACCCTGTGTCAAGTTCCATATTAGCTGGTGTATCATTTATTATGACAGTGTGTATAAACCCAGACTTGTTATCTCTGACAAGGTTTATACAAGCAACTTTCTTATGTTTCTTATAAGTGCCTTTACTCCTAAACTTCTGTTTGTTTTTTTTAATTTCAGACATGCTACCTTTATATGTCCTATACGCTTGCAAAACGTGCATGTTGCTTTGAGATATGGACATTCTGTATGCATGTGCTCATTGCATCTATAACAAAACCATGAGCTATTTGATGCTGAACTCTCTGAGCTGACTAGTGCTTCGGTGACCCAGTGTTATGCTCAATTTTTTGCACAAGTTTTTTAATGGCTAGCTTGACTAGCTATAGTTTCTGCTAGTCTTGCTTGAGCTACCACTGTCTCAAAATCTAGGTCTCATTAACATTTTCAGCCTCAAATTGTGATCGTTTATGCCACAAATAAAACAATCATGAAGTGCTTCATTCATGAAGTCTTCGAAATCCACTTCATTCATGAAGTCTTCGAAATCGCACTTCAAGGCTAATATACAGATTCGTGTTGCAAATTGTCTAGCTGTTTCTCCCTGTTCTTGTATGCTGAGATTAAAATGGTATCTCTGCATTATGGTCAAGAGTTTAGGAGAAAAACGCTCTGTGAGAATTGTCAACACTCTATCAAAATCCAGCTCAGCTGGGATTACAGCCATAGATTGAGACTTGAGTACTCATCATATGTTTGTGGACCTATTGTGGTCATTAGTGTAGCTAATTTTATCTCAGGCTTTTTTATATTGTTAGCCTATAGATAAAAAATCAAACGCTCTTTATAAATTTGGCCAGCTCTGTTGAGCCCGATCAAAAGATTCCATAGAGCCAATTGCTTTAGCCATTTTTTTTATTTATGCTGAGTAACCACTCGTACTTGTTTTTATAGTTACGTTATTGTAACTAACTCAACGAAGCTTTTAAACCAATAGAGTGAGCTTTTACACTGTCTTGTGAGTAAAGCTCTTGTGATTAGTTGACGCTTTAAATTGACACACCTTTATGTTTGCGGTCAATTTTATTCAACAGTTTTACGTTGTTATTTTTCTAAAAAAAATACTACCATAATGAAATTACAGTAACGTAATTTTTTTCCAAAACGAAAAATAATAAAACAGATACAACACACTCGCATTTATTTCATACGTTTAGATCTGTTGAAACTGGCATATTTTATAATAAAATTTTTCCAGTCGTGAGGGAAATTTTTTTTTCTGTTACTGCGCCAGATTTGTTTAAACTGGCATAGATTATTTTATAATTTTTCCATCTGTGAAGGAAAAATTTCTGTCCATCTGCACCAAATCTGTTATAACAGGTGGGTCAACTGCACTAAATCTGTTGTGTTTGGTTAGGCTTGAAGGTTCATTCTCAAACCAACACATACAAAAAGAACAACTATTCAGCAATTAATATGTACAATTTATTAGTACAAAATATATACACACGTTAGTTAAACAAATGAACAAATACAGTTGATAGACTTCACTGCTGAGATAGTCATGCGGAGTATGGAACTCGCTTCCAGCTAATGATTAGCCTGCATTGTGAGTTCTGGTAAGACTCTTCCAGCTATGTAGTTAGCTTGCCTCACTGCATGGATGTCTCAATAATGACTAGATAAATACCTTTGCTGATGGCAGAAGATTCAATGGAAAGCACCTTCTGTTGTTCAGATTAACAGAAGTAATTGCTCTCTGCCTTGCCTCCAAAAGGCTGACTATTTAAAGGCAAATCCCCTACCTTACTGGAAACACGCAGATTCAGTGTGCGAACCCCAGTGAAGGTTTTAATCCCATTGGATAGCAACTGGGTGCTAGCCAATCAGGCAAGGAATCTGGAATAGTCCACTTCTGAAGGCAGGGTCACATATGACAATTTATAAGAACTTTTTTTACCTTATTTTCAACATTTTGTATTGTATTTATCTGGTAGCAATTGCAAAAGTATAAGCAATGATTTTATTATTTTATTTACTTATTGTAAATAAATTGTTAGTTAATTTTTTTTTTGATCAATTAAGTTCAGGAATGCTTGTAGAATTCATTCCCATCATATTACATTAATATCCACTAACCCTAAAAAATCATGCAATCCACTGGGGGGGCAAGCTGGTATAATGGTAGTAATTTAAAGTGATGATGATCAGCAGTTCAGAAGTAAGCTTTCTATTTAGAAAGCTTGGCATCTGGGTTAATTCTAAATTGATTCTAGAAAAAGAAATTAAAAATACTTTTGGAATAATTATAATTAACCTTCAGTGCTAGGTTATTTGATCATCATCATTATCATGATAATGTTACATTAAATGTATAAGTGGATTTTGTTAACTACTTCTAAATTATTTATATTCACTATCCTTATATAACAATGTCATAATTCTGATAAATAATATTTAGTATTTTTTAATAACATAATAATTTACTATAGAAAAATTTAAATATTATTTATCTCAGTCAGATTTCTGAGTTATTTTTGTTTTTACCAAACTTCTAATATTTGGAGTTAAATTTTTTAACAGAAATTACAGAAAAGTTTTCAAATTTAAATTTAATTAGCCATGACCTCACTATTTATTTTTATCAATTTTATTGATGAAAATAATTTTTCTAAAAAATAAAACAGTAAGACTTACAAAGAATGATGAACAAAGTATAAGTCAACAATGTATGATTATCAATTATAAAATGAAAATTAAAAATTATTACAGATTTGTTTTTAATTAAGCAGCTCAAGATTACAAAAATTCCTAATATTTATTTATAAGTAGAAATGCATATGAAGGAAAAATTTTAAGTTTGAATCACTGAATTTGAACTTTTGTTATAAATTTTTTTCTGAATATTAGTAAAAATTGTTTTTGATTACAATATTAGTTAAAAGACCTAAGTTTTATTTTTTATAATCAAAAATTCAACATATCATAATGTTTCATGTTTGGCATATGCATCATAAGTTGGCCAGTCCTTATTTTAAATCTTCAAGATAAAACTTATAATTAAGACATAACATAAAAGTAGTAAACTATTATAATATAATCTACAAGTCTTTATACAAATGTTTGAAGAATGTATGGTGAAATAGAAGTATTAAATATATATAAAAATGTTAACTATCCATGCTTGTAATAAATTTTAACAATCACTGTGGAAGCTTTTAAAATAATTTAAGAATAAATTTATGCTTATTGATATGTACCAATTGATATCACTATTGTTTGCACATGTTTAATTCTTTCATAATTGTATGCTCTTTTAATAATTATAATAAAGATTAATACTTTAACTGGTAAATATAGTTTAATTTACATTGATATAGAATAAAGAAATGTCATGAATTGAATACTTTTAAAACATAATTTTTTATTTTTTTTTGCTGATTCTATTTTTGTCTTCTTTTTCTTTCTTTTTTTTTTTTAAAAAAAAAAAACTTTATCAAAATAGCCATTTTGAATTTTTATCTCGACATATATATATATACTATAAATTAAAAAAATAAATATTATCGTAAAATAATTGAAATCATAATCACTGTATGGAAATGCAATTAATTTAATTACACACCAAAATATTGAGAATATAAATAATAATTTAATAAAATTTGAAAAATCATCAGATATATTTATATATAAATGATAAATTGACAGTTTCTCAAAATAATAATAATAACAATAATAATAAAAAATTAAATACTGCCTAACACTATACTAGCAACAAAATTTGTTGTTTTGCTAGTATTGTAGTGTTATATGAATTTCTATTTTAATAATAATAAATATGAGAATAATGATGACATCATAAACTGTCAAAACTATACGCACTTATGTATTTACAATTTAAAAAAAAAAACATTGTTATAGCGAATGCCATTAGGCAAACAGCCATTAATGTGAAGTATTATTAAATGTGATAATAAATATATATTATTTTATATTTTTTGCTCAATTTATAATAGAACTATAACATACTCTTTTTTTTTTTTACTAAAAAATCATCTCTCAATTGTGTTAATTTTAGTTAATAAAATTAAGGAATAACTATTATTACAGAAGGTTTTTCAAAAAATTTTACTTTAATTATGGATTAGAGCAAATGCTTCCACAGAAATTGTGATTATTGGAACATTTCATTAAAAAACTTCTATGTATTAAACAGTTAAATATTTTTATTTATTTATTGTATATCATATGATACAATATGATATATATTCAATAAAAGAAAACATTATTAATGATTAAAAGTATTTCTTATTCTTATTCTATTATCCAGTATTTATTAATTAAAAGACTTTATTAAGATCCTGGTGATGTATTGATTAGTATTTTAGGCTGCAGTGATGTGAGCTTAGAGATTTTTCATACATCTAAAAGATTTTTTCATATAATGATGGCCTCATAGCCAATTTATTTGTCTTCCCATTATTTATTCATAAATGTGTAAATCAATAAAGAGTAATGATTCCAAGCTAATATCAGTTCATTAACTATAAAACAAATGCACATTTTTGAAACATAAATAAAGACATCTAAAAAAGACCAATGATCCTCAAGATTCATGTCATGCTAAACCAGCATGCTTTAGTTGGCTCAAATCACAATATACTATCATGGGTTTAGATTGAATTAAAAATCAGATAAATTAATCATTAACTGAATTCAAAATTTATAACTGAGCAATGAATGATATAATGAACTTTAATAAATGATTAATAACTATGGTTTGGTGTGATAGTGGAATAGGAATTTCTGGAGATCCATGAATCAGGACTCAGCCCTGTCATTTCTAGTATTCAAACATTTTATGAACTCCTGAACTATAAGCTGTTCAATTATTGTTATTAATGCAAAATTGTAATATGGGGCTTCCTTTAATATAGGTGCCGACATGAGATCTGGAATCATAGTTTATAATTATGTTTTTTTTTAAAATAGTTTTTGCTTTTTAGACAGAAGACTGGGTTATTGCTTTTTCCATACTCCTGGTGGATTATGTACTACAGACACTGCTAAACTTTTTAGAATTTCAAAAGCAGACTGCTGCTGCTCAATGGCTGCTGCATGGGGACCATTGTGTGAGCCATGTCCACATATAAATACCAGTAAGTAACAGTTTTACAATATTGTTTGCTTTTTTAATTTATAAGGATGGCATTTAATGTTAATAACTACTTTTGTTTTATAAGAAGAAAAAATTGATAGATTTTATCATATTATTTTATAAATTCCTTATTTCTTGTTTCATACTTTGCAAAACAAGTTTAATAGAACAAAAATGGTATTTGATGATATTCATTTTAATATAAAATTAAAAAAATAAGAGAATAATTAAAGATTGAAATCAACATTGAAAATGGAAGTTGTTATAGTTGTGTCAAAAATAGTAATTATTTATTGCATTCTGATTGATTGTTTGATACGGTCATTTTTCACTAGACAGATACATGTATCTATTTATTTAATGAAAATAATTTAAAATTTTTATATTTTTTAAAATTTTTAGAGCATTCTCTAACAGAAATGCTTCCATATAAACTTTTTTAGTCATTATTAAATTGTTTTCCTTATCATACCATAGTGTTAATAAATAATCTCTATTTATGGAACAATTAAATCTGAAAACAACCCTAAGATTATTTTGCGAATAGGTTATATTATTAGTTTACATATTTAAGATACTATAAAATTATTTGTGAACTTGTCAAAAATCATTAAAATTGTTATCAAATAATATTTTATATTTATATAGTAAGGATTGAAATTAAACTGAGAGACTACAGTTTAATTTTAATACCGTCTGTGCTTTATAAAATAAATATTATAGTAAGGATTGGTAGTTGGAAGATTTGTTGTTTCGATCAGATATTCCTCATATATCTAAATATAAATTGATATGTGACAATCAGCATAATTTGGATATGCTTACAATGTATTTTATAAAAATTTCATATGTATGATATGGCATATATAGATCAAATCACATTTTTTTTATCAAATCCTATCAAGTATGTTAAGAAATCTTAGAGACATGTCCAGTTAAAATAATATAATCTGCTATCAATAAACCTAATTTGCTTTATAAACATAATATATTACGGATATAACTTAAAATATAAATAAAAAATTTAATCACTAATCTGTATACTTTTTAAAAATATATTTTTATTAATCCAATGCAAATATGATCATTTGTTTATTAATGTAACTAATGTCAAATAAATAACCAAAAATAAGATAGCATATCATTTCTAAAACTCAATATTTAACTAAATGTAGAAATTCCTAGTTCTAACATTGACATGATTTTCTGCATTGTTATTTCTCTTTTCTTTAAAAAAAACTTTTTAGAACCAAAGATCTAATTTTTATCATTCTTATGATGATACTTCAAAAAGTTATGTGATAAAGAAAATACAATAGTGATTTGTGCTCGCATTAACTTGCATTGCTAAAAGTTACTTGAAACTATTATTGTTATTTTCATTAAGATGTTAATAAAGTATTTTTATAAAAACCAATTTTATTATGAAAATATTATTAATTTATTACTATTTTTTTTATTTCCCTAAATTTAATAATAGTCCTAAATCAAAGGCAAACTGTATTCACATCATACATAAAAACTGGAATCCTTATATTAATATAAGATTAAGCAATCAACAAATAAGAAGTTAGAAAATTGGAAAGTCTAAAAGTATTTAAGATATCTATTATTGCTCTGAAGCAAATAATGTCCTAGAAGATTTTTTCAAATGCTTTGTAAAGTCTAGAATTTAACAGTTATTTACTCACTAAGCTTTAACATTATTAATATATCCCAAGAAAATTAATTTCTCCTTCATTAATTTATGGCCCTGACTTTCTGCTCTCATTTATTCATAATGTATTTATAAGGAAGAAGACTTATAGTAAATATTTCACCGTATTTTGAATATGCCTTGAAGATTTTATTTTTGAGTCAAATATTTGCAGACCTTAATTTTTTATAGTTTCTCAATTACAGATTAAGATTATTGTATTGAATTTATCATATTCTCAATATATTATTAGTTATTTAACTAATAAGATGGTTTTATATTAATAGCAATGAGGGAATAAGCTAAATTACATTTTTAGAATATTTATGGTAAAATTGATCTTTCTAGTAGTTTGCTTGTGTAAAATTTAATTCTCCATATTTTTAAAATGCAAGTCTTTTTGCTGTGTGTTTTGAGAACAGATAGATAAAACTTGGTAATATTGCAAAAAAATTATTTTTAAATATTGTATGATTATTACAGTACAAAATCATTTATAATTGCATCTTTTTTTTTTATTCATTTTTGTAGAAGCATTTAATGAATTGTGCCCTATTGGAGCAGGATATACTCTTGAAGGACATGGTAAATCATTAATGAAATATTTTTAATCTTGACTTTTTTGTTTTTAAACTCAAAGCATATTGTAAATATATTTATTTCTTTTTGATTTTTAGATATAGATGAATGTACTTCTTTGCCAAATCTCTGTAAAAATGGCCGCTGTATTAATACAATGGGTTCATATAGATGTATTTGCAATAAAGGTTATAAAGCTGACCATTCAGGTCTTAGATGTATTGGTAAGTTTTACTTTTTTATTTCTAACTTTTTGTTTTTATAAAATTTATAAAACTGTAATAGTTAATCCAATGGTATTTTTTAAATTCCTACTGTATTAACAAAAAACATTTCAGAATTTTAAATTAATATTATTTATTTATTTATCTGCCTGAAGTTACATTATTTAATAAATAATATTTATTTTTACAAAGCGCAAACAGAAATTAAAATCTAGTCATATTGATATACTAATAATTGGCCCTCACTACTCTCTTAATACCATTTAATTTGTTAAATTTAGAACATTATCATTAAGATATATATTTATCATTTTTAAGCTTTATAAGATTATTTTAATTTGAAAGTATATTTTAACTTAAAATTATAATTTTAACTATATATAAATATTATTAAATTGTAAAATAAATAACTATTGATGAGGATTAAAACAAATACTGATCATTTAAATACAACAAATCTGAACTTTCAATTTTAATTAGCAACCTTGAAGATGATTCAAATATATTGATAGCTCAGACTTATTATATATGAATAGGTAGTTTAAAATAATTTTATAATAGTAAATATTTGTTTTAATTCACTTTCAATTGTTATTTATTTTAAATATATTCATGTAATTTTTTTAATCATTTGTATAATATTTTTTTTGAATATTGTAAAATTTAATGCATAACAATACTAATACTGTATTATATTTGTAGATATTAATGAATGTGAACAGACACCACCGCCTTGTAAATTTCAGTGTCAAAATACAGATGGCAGTTTTGTCTGTGCTTGTCCAAAAGGATATGTTCTCAATACTGATGGACTAACTTGCAGAGGTATAACTGTGAATAAATATGTATATGTGAATTTAAATATGTGTGTGTGCATCAGTTATTTCAGTTCTTAAGAGACAATTATGTACTTGCAGTCTTAAAATATTTTGTAGACTATGGATTAGGAAGTATTTTTTTAGTACTGTAATTTCCATATATGAATTACAATAATCAATAAATACTAATCCGTTTGCATGGGTAGCGCAATTGTCCTCAAATCTGTAAATTGTTAATAAATAAATAAACAGGAATGAATATCCTTAGTGCTTTCAAAGGGTCCAGTTTTCATAGTCATAGCTTGACTATTAATGAGGTTAATGATATGCAAATTTGTGTTGATGATGTTTGATATTCCATTTTTTTGATAAAGCATAGCATGTGTTCTCCTACATACACTCCCACTCTAATGTACCCCCGAACACAAACTATCTGGATTATCATCGTTTTTACACAGAAACAAGCTATTGTGCAGAATTGAAGCAGACACCAAAGCCAATTTAACAAAATTCAGGGATGACTTACTGAATCTGGGATTCAGGCAAAGCATCATTGATAAAAAGAATTTTACATTTCCAGAAAATGTAGACTGCTGCTTCCATAATATCTCCAATTTACATAGTAAATTACATTCTATCCTCAATAACAGATATAATCTTTGCTCAGCACCCCCCCCCCCAAATTCCAACAACTTAATCAATAACACTTTACAGACCCCCCACCCACAGTATATAACATTGCATGCCCCAACAACTGCAAAGACTCATACTATATAGAAGCAGAGCATCCTTATCTACTCGGTTGGCACAGCACAAATACTCATATAACAGAGCTCTCAATCAACCTTCCATCTATTCGGTTTTTATTCAGCACCAACACACATGCCAGCATGAGTGTGTACCAGACAATTCCACAATCATATGCAGAGACAGACACGATCTCAAAAGAAAAGTAATGAAGCCTTCTTCATCTCCAGGGGCAAAGACACCATCAACAGGAAAAACACATGTTATGCTTTATCAAGGAAATGGAATGTCTAGCATAATCAACACAAATTTGCATACTATTAACCTCATTAACAGTCAAACTATGATTATGAAGGCTGGACCTTTCGAAAGCGCTAAGCATATTCATTCATGTTTATTTATTTATTAACAATTTACAGCTTTGAGGACAATTGCTCTACACATGCAAATGAATTAGTACATATATATTCCCTCAAAATAAAAAATTTATTTAGCTAATTCACAATGATCAATAAAGCAAGTCATATATAGAATGATATTGCTTTTATATTACATATGAGTTACAATAGTAAGATAAAGTAGCAGTATATTTTTTATTTAATAAAATAATTTTGTAACTTCTCTTTTGTCATATTCTTATCACTAACATGATTCATTCAAATTCACTAATAATTAACAAACTCATAAAAAATATACAAGCTGGTCTTTTTCCAATACTCTGGTTTATAAGATGCTATCTAAGCTTTTATCCTACAATCTCACAATACTAAACCACTTTTTCCAAAAAAATTAAATAACATTAAGACCAGAGATCAAACCCCATGCACCAGCTGATATTTTTCAGTTACATGGAATCTGATCTCATTAACAATAACACAGTGACTTAGCTATTAAATATATGAATTAATATGCATTAGATATATATTGATTATTGCTCAATTATATGAACATCTATCATATTGCTTTTCTGTTTGAAATCTTTTTTGTTTCAATAAGACTTGTAAATAATCTCCAATGTGTAAAGTAAACCTAACAAAGTTAATTTAAAACTAAAATTATTTTGTATATTAACATTTAATATTTGAAGTTTTATTATTACTGAGATCATGTGAAAAACTTCAAAATATAACATAGCTTTTTTTTTTATTAAAAATTAAATATAATAGTATAAATAAATAGCTGGGGTTTTTTTTAAAAAAAAAAACTAGATCAAAACGACACTTAAAAAATCTAAATATATCCTCACATGTATCAGGATATAAACATTTAAACTGAAATAAAGTGCTAGAAAATATTCAAAGAATATTTAAAGAATGAATAACTAAAGAATATTCATATATATAAAAAAGAAAAATCAAATTTAAATTGAAAATTAAAAATAGTAATTAAATGTTCTCAAAATGGTTTAAATAGTATTAATAATTAGGTAGATCAATTTAAAGGTCTTTTTTAAAAATATATTGAAAGATACTGGACTGCAAAAAAAACTGTCTGTGATGTTTTATAGATTATTTATAAGATTAGTACATGTGCTTAAAGAAGAGAAAAGTTTAAAAAGTTATTAGATAAAATGAATTAATAGCTATAGTATAAAAGTAAATTGAATGTAAAAAAAGTCATTTTGATTTTTGGAAGAATAAATTTATGAGATTGAATTTTTTATTATTATTGTTATTGATGTAAATAATTGATGAATTACAAGAATATATTGTAATGGGCATACATGCTGTTACATTATTATAATAAGTAAAATTAGAAATTAAAAATAAAAAGTTTGCAAATAAAAACTTTTTTAAGAATTAAAAATTGAAAATTAAAAGTCATCTAAATTCATATATATATAAAATCACACAGATGGAAAATTATTAAAAGAAAACTTTATTTTAAAAAAAGTATTTTAAAACTAAATTTTCAACAAAAACTTAAAACATTTAAAGATAAAAATATATCTTTAAGAACGTACAAATTTAATTAATTCTATTGTGTAAAAAGGTTAAAAATGGAAATGATTATTTTTAATTAGTCTTAAGTAAACTAGCCCTTGCGTATCTCAAAATTTATAATTAAAGGTCAGATAGGAGAGAAAAACAATAAGAACAGAATAGCCAATAAAAAAATCCCTCAGGAAATGGACCACAGTGAAAGGATCATCATCATCATGATGTCACATCCAGTCAATCTGCAATTTTAATATAAAAAGGAAAAGATTGGAAATAATTTATTGTGTGCTATATGTGTTAAGTCCGGGAGAGTTGAAGGAAAAGGGATTGAAAAGACGCACTTTCACTCCCTTCAATTTTTCTAAAAGAATAAATGAAATATTGTTTTCCTAGATTGCCGACCCCCAGGACATCAGGGTCCTGCAATAAAAACCTGCAAAGAACTATATCAGCTACAGCAAAGGACCTCCAGGTGAATACCAACAGAACATCAAACAGTATACCAGTCTCCCCCAGGACATTGTGGGAATTAACAAAGGGATCCAAATTACAAGCAACTAAAAAGTATGAACTTTCTCTTTTAAAAACGTAACAACTTTATCTAACTAATGAACTTTAACTATAAAACTTTTCCAGTATTTAAATAGAAATATAAGTTCCTATCTGCCCAAACTAAATCATCTATTAATAATTATTTTTACGATATGTAAATTTAAAATCATTTCCATTTTATTTAAATTTCTGAAACAAAAAAAAAATAAAACAGCAGCTATGACATGAGTCTCTAGTTGACATACAAAGGTTCTTGTAGTTGTATATACTCTACAACTATAATGTCCATTTCAAGATTAATTATTAATATGATGTACCATATTTATATAATAATGGAAAAATTGCTCTTCAAATAAAGAACAAAAATATATTAGAAAATGCATCAAACTGGACAATAGATCTTTTGTTTATTAGTTCAGTTTAAAAACATATAACAAAATTATATATATTTTGCTTTTAATTAATTAATTTTCTTGAAATTTGTAGTGCTTCTTTTTCATTTGCAGATCTTGATGAATGTACAACAGGTCAACATGATTGTCAGCATATATGTGTTAATACTCAAGGAAGTTATCAATGCACCTGTCCTCCAGGATATCAACAAAGAGATACTCAGTGTATTGGTAAGATTCAATATGAAAACCTATTTTTATTCAGAATAGTGTCATTAATATGCATGTGTGTGCAATGAATGAACAATATGTTTATGTATGATGATAATAAACACAGACTCATATAAATATGACTAAATATTTATTTTATATTTATATATACAAAATTTACAAATATATGCAAGGTTATTTAAATCTATTGGCATTGTAACCCTTAGTTTTTTTCATAAAGAAACTAATGATGGGGAAATAAATAGTAGGATTAGTTTCTTAACTATTTCCAAGTAAAAAAAATTTTTAAGTTTAGGAAAAGTTAAAAACACTTTATTTAGAGAGATTAATAACTGTGTGGCTTAAATTTAACATATAGAGAGAGATCTGTGTGTGCTTTATTTAAAATTATAGCTAGCATTATGTAGAGGGAAGGGGAATTGATTATTGTGCACTGTAATATCTGAAAAATGTTTATTTATACATCTAAACAGAAAGGTATTTGTGAATCACAATATTTATGAATAGAAATGTTGGTACAAATTGAACTTGTTATAGATAGCATTAGTTTGACAGTTCTTTGCACGAGAATAGGTTTAAAATTTTAGGAAATTAGAAAAGATATTTTGTACTAATATGAATAAAAGATATTTGTACTGAAATGAATATGAACAAGAAGTCACTATTTAGTATTGTGAGTCTGTGAATGCGTATGTGCGTGTATGATGCATATATAGATTTTTTTTTCTTCGTGGAAATTTACACATTGTACTCTAGATTATTTGATAGTATAACGTAAAATGAATTGATTTTGTATGGATTTTACAGGAATTGGTTATTGTTTTCAGTTCTAGATTTGAATTTAAAAAATTATTTATATAATATCAATTTTATAAAATACCAGTAATTCTATATTTTTTTTTGAATAGTTCTCATAAATCAAAGCAGTGTAAAAATTTGTTAAGAAAGAAGAAATTAAAATGAAATCAGAGCTGAAGGCAATAAACCAAAACCAACATTTAACAGATGGGGTCAAAGGTTGACTTCAGAGAGAGAATTGTAAATTAGAAGAAATAAAGCATGGGAAAAGGGAAACTTGCAGGTGGTTTTTTTCCCCCTTATAAAAAGCTAAGGAAAGTGAAGGGAGGACTGCTCTTGCTAATTCAATATCTGACCGTCTTCTCTGATCATTTTGTCTTTCTCGGAGACAGCAATTGACTCAGCATGTTAAGAAGTATGTATATATTGCTTAAAAATGAAGTGTTAATTCATTTATAAATGGTGTATAGTTCTCTCTCTCTCCAAAATCAATTATGGCAAAATTAGCTTGTAGCAAAAAGTTTTGTACTCAATATCTAGATCTTAATATTTGGTTGTTAAAAGTTTGTTTAAAGAAGACATCTCAAAAATAGTATTGTATCTGGGGCTTCATCAATAAAACTCCAAGGAACGATCAGACTTTAATATAAAGTTAGTTAACTACTCATCAGTCTTATTAGTAATTTTTTTTTGATTGAGACTCCAACCTTAAGAATATAGTAAAAAAAAAAAAAAAGCATCTAGAACACTATTTTAAAGAAACTAAAGTTATGGACTAAAATGCGAAACCAAGCATCTGAATTCGAACCCGGAAAGAAAAATATTTAAAAATGCAAAAGTAATCTGCAGGACTAATTTTCAACAAGTTTAATTATCGCAATTAAATATGAAGACATCAAGTATCAATGTAATTACACCTTGCATAAAAGAATTGTATAGCTTCTATAATCATTGAGGACAGATATAATGTGTTTTCCCAAGGCAGTGAACTAAAACTGGTAATTGGTGTTTGTGAACAATACATACGTGTTTTCTATCAAGTATCAAAATCTTCAGAATTAGCTTTGAAGGAACTCAAACCAAGAGAGACGATGCGTAATGTTTTATTGTTTATTTATTTTGCTTTTATTTATATGTTCATTAGCATGTGTAATATATATTTAACAATTATAGAAATTTTTTTTTTTTTTTTGTAAAAAAAAAAAAAGAGAGAGAGAGAGAGAGAATGATTTTGACCCATAAGAAACTATTGAGAAAAAAATGTTAATGTATAATAGTAAGCATGCATAAATGCTTGTAAATTTGTCATATGAAATAGAAAAAAAAAAAGAAGAATGATTTTGTTATTATCAAAATTATATGCATATTATTAGATGTGTGAAAAAGTATTTGAATAGTCATTGCTATGCTTTAACTCGTTGATGCAATCTGTTATGATTATAAAGATTGGATGAATGTTACTGGGTGCTTGACTTTTGAAATTAATATAGTACATGGGTTTAGTTTGTGATCGGTCGACTTGTCATCTTGCATCAAGACTATAATCGCCCTGTGTGTGTATATGTGAAGCTATAAATGGTGAGTATTACTGAGGTAGAGTTATAGTACCACCTTGAATGGATAGATAGAAATAACTATCTTATAATTTAGCTACTATGTATGCAGTATTAGGAGATCGAGGACTTGATCCCAGCTCCATTTGTACTTATTGATTAAGTAGAGACACACAGTTGTGGTAAAATGTTCATTTAAAGTAAATGTGTAGAGACTAGTTCTTCACATAATTGTTAGCCTCAGGAAAAAGGCAGTTCTCTGGCCAATGCTGACATTTTCAAGTTATGAATTGTTTAATTTCCCTTACTGAGACACTAATATGTGCATTAAGAAGTGCTGCATGGTGCTATAAAATATCGGAGGGTTTTGCAAGATATGATAAAAGTTGCTATGACAGGATGAGGGTTATAGTCAGATGTGTGTGTTGATGTGGGGGATGGCAAAGAGTTGTTTTAATTTATAGGCTGGCCGATCTGTAATCAGAGTATATGGAAAGTAATAAAATTAGACATAGTCAAGCTGTGGCAACATACTAGCCGGTCAAAATGTATACAGTTGCCAAAGTGATAACATGATGATCAGAATTACAGAGGGATAGCGGTGAAGATTTAATATGCATGGGAAATGAAACTACACCTGGGTCTCGTTTTATGCGGTAGATAGGTTCCTCAGAAAACGCGCACAAAAGAAATCGCACAAAAATAAACATAACATACCTTGAAAAATGGAGATAGGTTCCCAAGCAAAGCAACAAAGAAAAAATACTTTAAAATTCGTATTAAACAAATGAGGAAATAAAGTATGACTAATAAAAAATTTCAAATATATGAAAAAAATTAATATAAGACAAACATTTTTTACTTTTTTTGTTAACTACAGTATTTAATTTTACATTTTTTCATACATATTTTAATCCGTTATTTTACAATGTGGATTCGTTTGTGAATTAATAAGAAATCAGATTCTGATGTGATGTGATGTATTTGGCTTCTCCTTAAAAAAATTCAAGAATATCTCAGCAACTATGCCCAGATAAACCTGTTAGCCACTTTATTTTCCATTCCCCACTCTAAGTCTTCCCATATTCTGCACCATCCCATTTCCACAACATAATCTTTGTCAACTCTATGGCCTCTAAATCTAAATCCCCCTTATCTTTTCACAAACCCAGCATAAAAACTACTAACTCACTTTCTGTATTGTCACTTTGTTCATACCTATTCTCCCATAACTTCATTATCTGTACCCTTTCTGCTTTCAAGCATTTACATTCAATCAACAGATGCCTAATATTTTCTATACCTTCCTTACACAATTTGCACGCTAAATCACCCATAGTTTTCCATTTACATGTATATTCTCTTGTTGCATAAGATCCCGTTCGAGCCTTAAACAATAAACTACTTTCCTTACTATTATCATAAATTAACTTGCTTCCAATATTCCGTTTACTTCTATATATATTTAAACTCTTCTTACCCTCCATATTACTTCTCCATCTCTCCAACTCCCTATTTTTTATCAATGCTTCTATTCTTTTATCCCATTCCTTACCACTATAACATTCAACAATCCTCCTAACACAATCATCCCACCTTTTATATAAGTATACCGATATAAATTCTTTATCCAAATCTTTTGCATACCACATTACCTTTCTCACCCATCTTGTTACCTGCCCTTTACTCATAACCCAATTAAACACTATTTTGGCTATTCTTTTACTATCCATAAACTGCAACTTACCAAACATTTGCATTTTACTTTTTGCATCTCTCGTACAGAAACTTGACCATCCCATTTCTCCTTGAATTGCCTCCTTTGCTATCCACATCTCTGCATCTAATGCATGTCTTCCTACTTCCCTTTGTACTTTCTCTAAATAATCTAAAATCCTTTTACTAACACATAATGCATCATTACCATATGTTAACCCTGCCACTGCAACTCCCTTCCATACAATTCTAGCTACATCATATTTATTATATGAAAATACTGTTAGATTCTTTACCAAACCTTTTCTTTTCTTTGCGTCATTTACCAATTTTTTCTCCCATTCAACCAAGCAATTTTCCTGATTACATAAGATGATTCCCAAATACCTATATCTATCCACCACACTTAACTTTATATCCCCCAATAAAAAAAACTACATCCTCTCTTTCCTCAGTATTAACCATCATTATATTTGATTTTTCTTCACTAAATTTAATCCCCATCTCTTTACCCACCCTTGCACATGTCCTCAACATAATATCCATATCTTCTCTTCTTTCTGCACATAAAAAGATATCATCTGCAAAAAAAGACCCGACAAAGTATATACTCCTTTGCCACCTATTAATGGTATCTCTACCCCTCTTCCTAGTCTTTCTATTGCTTTTTCCATTTCACTCAAAAACAACAAACATAGGGCATCCTTGCCTTAATCCCACTTCATTTTTAACTTTAACTGATTCTGTATCCCCTAATTGGTAAGTATAATAATTATTTTCATATAATTTCTTAATAATATTTACTAAATCTTCATCCATTCCCAAATTGGCTAATCTTACCCATAATCTATTTCTATTTACTCTATCATATGCTTTCTCTATATCTATAAAACTCATATATAACGATCTACCTGAATTCCTACTCATCTCCATAAGTTGTGTAACTACAAACAAACTATCTCCTATACTCCTATCTGACCTAAAACCTCCTTGCATTTCCCCCACTACATTATTCTCTTCCATTCATTTTACAACTCTTCCAGCTACCATATATGCGAAAACTTTATATAAAACTTTATAGTTACCGCTATCGGTCTATAATTATTTAACTTTCTATGATCCTTACCCTTTCCTTTAAATAATAATCTTATTCTTGTATTACTCTAACTACCTGGAAAAACTGTCTTCTGCGCCATCTTATTAAAACATGATAATAACTTTGCTTTTGCTCTATGCCCTAAATTCATTACCATCTCTGCTGCCCATCCATCTAAACCTCTCACCTTTCCACTTTTCAATCTCTTTCCTGCCTCATTCAATTCATTTTTTGTGAACCTAATATTCCCACTACTAACTGCTTTCAGGTTTTCTATCACTAATTCCTTCACATCTAACATCTTTTCTATATCCATTACATATCTATTTAAGATTTTCTCTAGCTCGCCTCTAGAGCTACATTCTATTCCCTCATCATCTATTAATACTATCTCTCTTTCCCCTACATTTCTCCTTTTAATGTAATTCAAAAATTTTTTACTCCCATCTCTTCCACTTTTATTAATATCCTCCAACAATTTATTATTTAATTTCATCCTCTCTCTATAATTATCCATTTTAGCTAGCTTCTTCTTTTCTAAGTACTTTCCCCATTTAGCATTAATATCATTTTCACTTTCTTTATTCTTAATAGTACACTTATATTCTCTGCATGCTTTATTCCTCTCTTTTACACTTTTACTAACTCTCATTTTTTATTACTTTTATTCTTCTTCATATTCTTGACTAAAACCCTATTTGCCACTTTTTCTACTTCACCACACCAGTCCTTATACTCATCCCCAACCAACTGCTCCATGGTTTCTTCAACTTTTATTTTATACTCTTCCAACTTATTCTTATCATTCACTCTCCATCCACATCTTTCACTATTATTTCTACCTTTATTTCTTTCCTCCATCACATTACTAACCATTTCTATTACAATAAAGTTATGATCACTATTACACACTCTCTCTTTATTATCAAACACCTTAATTTTTCGTATTTTATTCATTCCCTCTTTCTCTACCAATACATAATCTATTGTGTGAAATACATTATTCCTAGACCATGTGTATTGTCCATCATATACATTTGATAAATTCCCAATGCTCAAATTTACTCTTTGACAAAATTCCTTCAAAAACTGACCATTCTTATTATCTACATCATCAATTTCTTCAATATGCCCATTCATATCCCCTATAACCATTATTCTCTTCCCCTTTTCTTTAAAACTGTATATCCTTAACTAGGCATTCATATATACTATTGTTCCACTCCATTACAGTTTGACTATTTCCAGTGGCGATATACACTACAGCCACCATCCATTCTTGTCTACCCAACCTTATTTCAAACCACAAATGTTCTTGACATTTAACAGTAATTAAATTTTTTTCCGATATAACACGTAACATGTTGTACAACTAGCGCCACTTCCAGTCTTGTGCTATTTCTATATTAAAAAAATGAGATGGCAATCAAAACAAAAAAAAGATGACATTATCATTTGAAAGATTATTGTCAGTTTATAAAATCAGTAAAATCTTCGTTATTATTTATTTTAAAAATCTAAAAACCATTTATTTCTCTTAATATCTAACAAAATATGCTTTAAAAGTTTAAAATTTTTGAATATTTATTGCGATATTTTTATACATATGTATAAATCTATTATTATTTACTCATTAGTATAAGCAAGTTATTTATATAGAAGCTAAGTTTCTAAATACAGCTTATGGCCATATTAACGTAAGCTGCTAATATAACGTTATATTTTTGAAAGAAAAAAAAAAGTATTTCAAGTCAAAATAAGTTAATAATTTAAATTTTTTGATATCTAATAAATATAGTGAAATATGAAGGATATTAAGAAGAAACATGAATCGCATAACTTCAAAATCGCATTAAAATAATCTGCATAAAACGAGACCCAGGTGTATGGTTTTATATTCCAACCAATTATTTAGAATGGTTAAAAGGTTTGGATATAACATTATCTTTTACATAGGACAAGATATTATTGCTTGTTGGGATAGTTCAATTTATAATCGTTGTAATAAGGGGGGGGGGCAAGAAATTTATAGGCTTTGTGAAAGGTTATAAGATAATTTCATATTTATATTTAAATGCAGAATTCTGATTCTGTGCATAAGCGCATTAATATTATATTGAAATATGGATCAAACAATAATTCGGTCTTAAGGAAACTTAAATAATCCGA
This sequence comes from Epiperipatus broadwayi, assembly GCA_028023455.1. NCBI lineage: Eukaryota > Metazoa > Onychophora > Udeonychophora > Euonychophora > Peripatidae > Epiperipatus > Epiperipatus broadwayi. Next base: position 552,508 of record JAQFVV010012537.1, on the reverse strand, counting down.
TATATGTATTTTTTTTTATGATTATTAGTATTTTTTTTTAATAGTTAAAGTACAATTCATATAAAAGACAGTAAATTTTTATTTTACAATGCGTATAACATGTGAGATTGTAGTGATATTATTTATATGTGTGTTTCTTATTTAAGTGTAATAAATATTTGTTATCATTATGAATTTACATGTGTGTCTTGTGTTTTAATGTTTCAAATATCTCCAGAATCTATATCTAGAACTAATACCAGATCACATTTAAATTTATGAAATGTCTTATGTTGATTGATTTCCATGGTTTATTTCCATAGTTCATTTACATAAATGATTTCCATTGTTTACTTCCATAATTTACTTTCACGAATGATTTCCATAACTCACCTTTGTAAAGTATTAACCAAAAAAGATTTTTTTTAAATAGGGCGTAACGATCATTTCATGGGGACAAAGAATATACCCGACTCATAAAATGTAATAGATTTAAAAGTACTAATTAAATTTGGCAAACAGATGATACAAAATAGAATAAAATGAGAGAAAATAGTCAATTTAGATATATTAAATTTAGTTATTTGGTTCGTTGCAATGTTATGAATATTGGGAGCAGACATAAAATCCCTTTCCTACTTTTGGTATTTAATATGATTCCCACTGGTAAACTCACATTAAAGTTTAATTTAGAAAGTTTTGGGATCATATCCATTGCATTGTAATCGTTAATAATTGCACCTCATTAGCAGATCAAGACCTTGAGAAAAGTACTTTGATTATTAGATCTAGGAGCTAGTTTGGAAGTCAAGTATTGTAAGTATTAAAATTCGGGAAATACTATTATAATAATGACAATGAATCTATAGTTAGTTGGAAGGCATATATGTGGGCTAATGAAATAAGGTTAAAAGTTATAAGTTAAGATGATATACAGGACAACATAGCACAGACATTTAATGTTATATAATTGTGACTATTGAAAGTGATAGATGCTGAGAACGAAAAATAAAGTAGTGGGATTAAATGGGAAGGATTTATAACATTTCTTTATCCTACTTTAAATTAAATAATAAGCTTATATTATATATTATAAACCTAAGATATGAGTTCTCTGTGTTGATTACTAATTTATTTCTAGCCATTTATATATTAGAAATATACACAGCATTCTCCTTGGAAGGATTTATAACATTTCTTTATCCTAATTTAAATTAAATAATAAGCTTATATTATATATTATAAACCTAAGATATGAGTTCTCTGTGTTGATTACTAATTTATTTCTAGCCATTTATATATTAGAAATATACACAGCATTCTCCTAGTTACCACTCGAGATCATATATCTATATAAAGTTGTGGAAGAAAGTTGTCTAGATTATTTAGTTAACAGATATAACTTATCATGAGAGGATTTACATAAGGGTTATTAAGTTTAAAATTAAGACCATCATTAACTGAGTTTGAATTCCTTTCTTCATTAGATCCTATAGTTATAAGCAGGGATGATGATCTCTGGTGGGCATTACGATTTCATAGTTACAATTTGGCATCTGGGTATACATAATCTTATTATTACTATCATTAAATAAACACACTAGCATTTCTTGTTTGGTTCCAGAGTTATTTTCACTTGACTATCTGCTTGCACCAAAGGTGAGGTTAGAGTATATATATATATACTATTTAGAGATTATATACAATAATGTTTGCTATATCATCTGTCTGACATGTTGGCTGAGGTATAACATTTGGTTGTTCTGCTTTACTTAACACTTCCAGCTATACTATCACAACTTGCTTCATGTGTAGGTATTGTGACCTTCCACTTCTGTGATAGCTTTTCTTGTGTCTGATTATGAATTATCAGCTTCTAATTCTAATGTGAACTTACCACATTATTTTAACCCTATAGTGGAAAATATGTGTACTGCCATTTAGGTCTGACAGTAATTTGTTATTCTATAATTTAATCTCCAACCAAACCGACTATTTATTTCTAGGTCACATCCATTGACTAGTTTCTGCAATTGAATATATCTTCATTATCAATCCACTGCAGGATTGTCTTTCCAAGTTCAATCCTTCTTCTCTGATCTTTAGCTTCTCTTTTCCACATCACCCCTGCGCACTTTCTTATTTCATCCATCCATCTCACGTGTTCTCTTTCTGGGACTTTTACAATCTCTTGGAATCCAGTTTAATATTTCAATTGTCCATCTATTATCATCTCTTCTAGCAATATGTCCAGCCCAACTCTACTTCAATCTTTTAATTTTTTCAATGAAGTCAATAACATCTTTTACCCATATATTGCATTTTCAATCTAAAATGCATCTATCTATACTTCTTTGAGTCTGAAGTCTCTGTATTGCTCTTTTGAATATATATATTGTACCCTTACTTCTCGATGTATAATATAGTTTGAAATACAACTAGCTCAATTAAATTATAATGCTTAATTAAAATTTGCATATCTATCTTTAATTTACTTTTATACTATCATATTCTAATTAAATTTATTATCAATTATCAAAATCAACATATTTCTATAGTATGTACTAATTAAATAAGTATCTATCAAAATCATGAGACTGTGAAGTAAAGTTACAAAGCAATAAGTAGATTTACATTGAGTCAATATCTCCCAAGACATTGTCTCAATGGCATAAGAATACTATTACCTCCTTACTATCCAAAATAAATTATCTTTAATAATAATAAAAATAAATCTTAACTTTTAATTTTTAAAATATAATTAAATAATCTCAGGTTCTTCTAATTATCTTAAAGTAATGATAACTCATGTAAATAAGTATGATAAAGGATTTTATATCAAACCTAAATACACCTAACTTATTCTAATAATAATAATACTCAATACTAATCTTAGAGTATAACTTAAGCTTATTTATTTCTGTTATATCATCAATCATCAAATAAATAATAATATGTATATCTTTTATTTTCATATAGTATCTTAATTTTGGAATAAATCAAAATTTTATAACTTAATAATCTGTGGCAATAAATAATATTGTACTCTTAGATTATGCATTATAACTACTCTATGACCATTGTAATATGATATGTTAATGTCAATCAATTCTCATAAATAATCAGGAAAATATTGTATTTATTTTTAAATAGTATTAATAAATTCACATTGTGCAAATATCATGTTTATCCAAATTATCTGTTGTCAAATGCTGTGGTGTAAAATAATGAACTCGACACACTTTTAAAACGAATTAAACAAATTTATTTACATTAACTTCAACTAAGAATTTATTTACAATATTTACAGTTCAAAATTAGGAAAACAAAGAAAATAAAATAAGAAAATAATAATACAATATGTTTACACTGTTATTAACTTATACTCTTAATAAACAATTTATACATTCTTTTAAAAAAAATGCTGTGCTAATAACATTGAAATATGTTTTCGAACCCACACTTTAAATACATATTAGTAAGCTTCAATTATTATAAATAAATTTATGTAAATACTGTTTATGTAGCACATATAAACAATTAAACTTTAATAATTAAATTGCTACACCAATTAAGTATTACTGCTACTCATTTCATAATGTACTAGTATGTGTTCACTTTACTATCAGTACTACTTTAATAGCATAACATAGAAACTAATGTATCTTTGTAATGTAATAACAATAATTGATTACAATTTATATTTCATTTAATGCAATTCATGCTACATGTTTTATCAAATATGCATTACATATATGTACTGTTAAAATAATAATATTTAAATTATTCATTAATTTAAAATTCATAAAGTATTACTAGATAAATTCTATGATTCTTTTCTATGTGAAATTATTATTCTACTCCATGTGTTATTCTACTCCTTCTTAATAAATTTCTATCTACAAAACATCTTCTAAACTTATTTAAATTTTCCGGGAAAACAACCTACAACTTTAAATAAATACTAATTATCCAAACTATTTATACTTCATCATCTATATTCGGTAAATCTTCAATCCAAATATAAACTTCTACATAAAACTTAACTTAATTTATCCAATAAAACAAAAATAAAATATAGACTTTTAAAATCTCTTCCTAACTTGCAATAAAATAATTATTTATGAATAATAAATATAATTCTAATACTATAATATAAAAGAAATATCAAAGTTTATTTACGAAAGAATCATATAATTATTTCTAAGCTTCTTATGTAATGTTGCATCGTATTTATATCATAAATTCAAATTATGCATATTTAAATAAAACTGTCACTGCCAATATAATGTGTATGTATTTTTAAATTATTCATACATCCATTCAACAATAACATATCATTTGGTTGATCTAAAGAAAACATATTAAATACATCAAAATTATTATAAAATTTTTACCATAAATAATGATTTAATGTACAGTCCATCTTCCAATATTCTTCGGAATTACAGCTTCATAAAATAATTCACATTTATACACACAATCATTCTTTAAAATATTATGTGTTGTATTAAATATAAAATAAACTTATGCAATTAATCATTATATTATTTTTAGTTATTATTTAAAGAAATGTACCTATCTTATTTTAATAGATTAATAATATTTAAATTTTATGTTAGATAAATAAAACAGAATTCATATTACATAACTCCAGCGATGTCTCCTTTTCACCATAAAGTTCTTTAATCCTAGGCACACATTCACTAGAACACCATTTCCTGTTTCCGGTCCATCACGTGTTTTTTAAAAGTTTATGAAAAATGAAAACCGTTCTTTTAAAATAAAATAAAAGTTAATTCTTCCATAAGAAATAAAATAAAATTAAAATAGTTTATAGGATCCTGTTTTAGTTCTTTCTAGAATATTATTCAAAGTTATTATTTTAAATTAGTCTATAGTTTATGAAAAATTATCATTTAATTATTTTAAATTGACTGGGACGTCCACATATTATTTGCGCATTCCATAACAAAATATCCAGGTAAGAATAAACTTCTTTATCTATAAACGACCAGCGTTTAAATTATTTCAATATAATAATTTTTATTATATTAAGACTTTCAGCTAACTATATTTCAATTTATTTGCCTTTCAAAATTGTCAACATTTAGTCTTTTAAACATAAAGACTTAACAAGGCAAGTATTTATAAAACTACTTTTATTTTTAATATCTTTCCTTAAGATATATATTTAAATTCATATCTTACAAAATACTTTCTTTATAAAGAAGTATTTTATTCTTTAAAGTATTTAATTTTCTAATAGTCAATAGCAATTAGCTTTTAAAATTATATACTGTCCAAAATATTATTTTTCTCCATCTCGTAATTATCCGAACTAATCCAGCGTTTGTCATACTTCTAGTATAAAGTTTCCGATATATTTTCACTATATATGATGTTCCCATGACTATTTGCTTGTAAATTGAGCTTAGTAGAGACGACCGATAGGGAAAAAATTAAATTAACACTGCATGTTTATCATTTTAAAATTTCTATAACTTATTTACAAGACACTCTTATAATTTTGAAAAATGATTTTAAAAGCGTCTATAAAATTTACGTAGCTATTTTTTTTAATAACACAATTAACTTGAAAATTCAATCACCGAGTCCTCTCCTAACAATTGAACTGAGCTTTTATACCGGAAGAAACTTCCCATTTGATTGGTAGATTAAACAATCAACTTGCTGGCTTATTTACATATTTACCAACAACACAAAATTAAAAATAAATAATGGCTTATTTAATATTTAATATTTATTACATTATTAAATTTCTAAATAATCTTTATCGTTTATTTAAATCTATTAAACATTTTTTCTAAAAAATATTCTTACTTACTTGATTTTAATTTTAACTTTTATAAGATTATTTTTTAAATAAACTAAGTATTTTTTATACGTCATATTTTTAAAACAATATTTTAAAATCAGATTTAATATTTCACATTGAATATCTTTATTTTTATCTCGTGATAACTCACGTATTATTTATAAATTTTATAACATGATTTTTAAAATAGTTCTGCAACTTTACTAAACAACTTCCAAGCATGTGTGTGTATATTTAACTAACATCTGTTCTTTACAACACAAGAAACGCTTGTCATCGTCTAAAAATAAACTAACAATTGCATTTTTTTAAAATAAATATTTTTTAAATAAATAAGATATTATAATAGATTTTAAAATAATTATCCAATATTATTAAAATCAAATATTAGTCTTTTATTTAAGTACTTACAATAATTAAAATATTTATATTCTTTTATAATATTATTTTATCAACAATAAACATATGTATTTAATCTTACTTGTCTTTTAAACACTTTTAGCTTTAAATACCTATTTATTAAATATATTAATGCAGTATTGATTATGGCCATTTTTTCCAACTATATATTATAATCATCATCATTTAAAATGTCTCTCTCAATATCAGCACAATTTTACATATCAAATACTCATAGATTGCTTTAATTAAACCCTTTGAAATATTACCATAAGCAAAATTAACATCACATATTCAAATATATCTTAAATTTAAAATTTTTAATAGATTAGCACAAAATTAAATGGTGACCCATACAAAAGGGCACAATATATATATATATATATTGTTGCAGAAAAGAGTTTGATATTAACTGAAAGGAGACCCTTTGATTCCTCTTGGAGGCCTTAAAGGAACCGAGCAGGGAAAATTTCTAATGTCCACTCCATATGTTCTTGTCATTGCAGCTGTTATTACTATGTGATTATTCATATAGTATGCGAACATGGATGGGCTGCTCACCAACAAGCATTAGCCAGCATGGTGAGTTTATTGGCTTTTTACCTCCAAGTTTAAGATCAAGAAATACTGTGGTCTTTCTTCTCAGTGCCTATGCCTGATAAGGCCGAATGAATGTTTGTGTAAATGATAAATATTTTTTCAATACATATATACAATTATGACAGACAAAAATAAAGTATGGCCCTTATTCCCAGGAGGCTGTAAAGTCACCAACCAAGGCAGTGGTTGGTGGCCGAAGGCGGAGGGGGCTAAGAATCCCCTGATTGCGGACCCAGGCTGCCATTTGATGATGACTTTTTATCTAGGTACTTACAACTGCAGATCACTTTCAAGTGAAGGAAGATTGCAAGAATTAGAAGAACAACTCTCTTATATTAAATGGGACATTATTGGACTTTGTGAAGTTAGAAGAAAAGGGGAAGAGACAATTGATTTAAAAAGTGGACATACAAATATTGGAAATACAAGTGGAGTAGGATTCATTATAAATAAAAAGTGGAAGAACAATATTGTGGAGATTGATGGTGTATCAGACAGAGTGGCAAGATTAGTTATACAACTTAATAGCAGCTACCAAATGAAGATAATTCAGGTTTATGCCCCAACAAGTTCTCACAGTGATGAAGAAGTAGAAGATTTTTATATGGATGTACAAAAGGCTTTTGATCAGAGTATACAACATTTTAAAATTGTTATGGGAGATTTTAATGCTAGAATTGGTAAACAAATGAAAGATAAAAGTGCTGTAGGTAATTTTGGTTATGGTAATAGAAAGGAGAGAGGACATAGACCTGTGGAGTTTGCAGAAAAAGAAAAACTTTATATTATGAATTTTTTTTTGAGAAAAATGTTAAAAGTAAATGGACATGGAAGCATCCAAATGAAGGTACAGCAGAATTGGATTATATTTTGACTAACAGGAAATACATATTTCAAGATTGTAATGTTCTTAATAAATTTAACACAGGAAGTGATCATCGATTAGTAAGGTGTAAGATACGTGTTAATGTAAAACTAGAGAGACAAAAATTATTAAAAAAAACAATATTTACAGTTGATATTCCTAATCTTCAGAAACATTCTAATGAATTTAAATTAGAACTTACAAATCGGTTTCAAGTATTACTAGATTTTGAACATGATTCAGATTTGAATGAAATTAATATGAAAATAAATGATACACTTTTAAAAACTGCAACAAAGATAGCTGGTAGAAAAAAGCAGCAATTGACCAATAAAATTTCTACTGAGACTAGAAAATTTATGAAGAAAAAAAGGAATATGAAGATATACAAAAATGATGCATTAAAAAGATTTGAATATCTCGAATTTTGTAAAATGGTGCGGAAAAGAGTTGAAAATGATATAAGAAAGTATAACTGTGAACTAGCAAGAAAAACTGTAGAAGAAAATAAAAGTCTTAAGAATGTAAAACAACATTTTGGTACTGGTAGGAAATTTATATCGGCAATAAGAAAAAAATATGGAATTATTACTAAAAAGAGAGATGACATCATGAAATTGGTAGAAGATTTTTATCAAGAATTATATAGTAATAAAGAACAAGTACCTCCTAAATCTATTACATCTTCCGAATTGCCCAGAATTTTAAATGAAGTGAGACATGCAATTAAATGTATGAAGAAACGAAAGGCTCCAAGTCATGATGGAATTATAATTGATGTATTAAAAGAAGCAGGTGAAGAAATAGAAAATTTTTTAGCAAAGTTATATACCAAATGTTTAAATGATAAAGATGTACCGGATGATTGGAAAAATGCAGTAATAATATTAATATTTTAAAAAGGTGATAAAGAAGATATTAGAAATTACAGACCTATCAGCCTTTTATCAGTTTTATATAAAATTTTTACCAAGATAATTACAACTCATCTACAGAGAACATTGGATTTCCACCAACCAAGAGAACAAGCTGGATTTAAAAGTGCTTTTAGTACAATAGATCATATCCAGGTATTGAGGGAAGTTATAGAAAGGACAAATGAATATGAGTTGTCATTATGTTTTGGATTTGTAGATTATGAAAAGGCATTTGATTCTATAAACATTTCTTCAGTGATTAAAGCATTGGATCATCAAGGTATAGATCCAGGATATTGTCATATTTTAAAGAATATTTATAAAAATGCAACAGCAACAATTAGATTACATAATGATACTGGGAAAGTCAACATTGAGAAAGGTGTAAGACAAGGTGATTCTATGTCTCCAAAACTTTTTACAGCAGTGCTGCAAGAAGTATTTTGTGGATTAAAATGGGAAACTAAAGGAGTGAAAGTAAATGGAAATTATTTAAGTCATTTAGATTTTACAGATGATGTAGTTGTTTTTGCAAATAATGCTTCAGAGCTGCAGGAAATGTTGCAGGAGTCATCAGATGAAAGTAGGCAAATAAGACTAAAGATAAATGTTAAAAAAACTAAAGTAATGTTTAATCGATTTGCTCAAAATATGAAAATAAAGATTGATTATGATGAATTAGAAGAAGTTAACAGTTACAAATACCTTGGTCAGATTATTAATACAGATGGAAACATAATGGAGGAAATTAATCATAGAATTAAACTTGGTTGGAGTGCTTTTGGTAGAAATAACTTGATACTAAAAAAAAAAATATGCCTATGTGTTTGAAAAGGAAGGTTTTTAACAAATGTGTTTTACCAGTTCTTACTTATGGATCTGAGACTTGGACACTTAATAGAAGAGCAATACAGAGACTTCAGACCACTCAAAGAAGTATGGAGAGATATATGCTGGGAGTAACAAGAAGAGATCGAAAACGCAATGTATGGGTAAGAGAACAAACAGGTGTTACTGACCTCATTGAAAAAATTAAAAGATTGAAGTGGAGTTGGGCTGGACATATTGCTAGAAGAGATGATAATAGATGGACAATTGAAATTTTAAACTGGATTCCAAGAGACTGTAAAAGGCTCAGAAAGAGACCACATGTGAGATGGATGAATGAAATAAGAAAGTGTGCAGGGGTGATGTGGAGAAGAGAAGCTAAAGATCAGAGAAGGTGGATTAAACTTGGAGAGACCTTCATCCTGCAGTGGATTGATAATGGTTGATAATGATATATATATATCTTGTAATGTTTTCACGCTTTGATTGATTCTGGTAGGCCTTCTTTTTACACACTATAAAGTGAAAGTGAATCAATCTATGGATAAGAAAACATTTTGGTGATATTTCTAAAAACATAGCTATATTTCCTGATTAACTGGCCTACTAATTATTGCATCCGGAATTGCCAACGAAGTTAGTTTTAATTTATAAGAGTAAAAAGAGTTTAAATATATATAGAAATAAACAGAATATTAGGTGTGAGTTAATATATGATAATAGTAAGGAAAGTAATTTATTGTTTATGGCTCAAACAGGATCTTTAGCAACAAGAGAATATACATGAAAATGGAAAAATATGGATGATTTAGTCTGTAAATTATGTAAGGAAGAAATAGAAAATATTAGTCATCTGTTAATTGAATGTAAATGCTTGAAAACAGAAAGGGTACATATAATGAAGTTATGGAAGAATAAATATGAAAAAAAGAATTATACAGAAAGTGGATTGTTGGTTTTTATGCTGGGTTTGGGAGAAGATAAGGGGGAGTTAGATATAAAGGCCGTAGAGTTCACAAAGATTACGTTGTCGAAATGGGATGGAGCAGAATATGAGAAAACTTAGAATGGGGAATGGAAAATAAAATAGCTAATAGGTTTCTCTTTGCTGAGAGATTCTTGACTTCGTTTAAAGAGAAGCTACACTAGTACATCACATCACTTTCTCGTATCCTATAATTTTGACGCAATTAGCTAAAAAATCGGGTTTATTATTATCTGTAACTTCGTTTATTTTTTAGAGAATATTATTCCTGGAGCTTAATCAATAACTATTAAATAGAATGGTAAAGATTTTTTTTTTAAATATTAATTAACTAATATTCAAGATATCTATATTCAAATTAAGAATGTACAAAGAGAGTGCTAAATCAATACTAAATATTTTATTAAAATCTATTGAAAATATTTATATGAGAATTAGTAGAGAAAAAATTGGAAAAAAGAACATACCCTAATCCAAACACTATTAATCAGATGAAAAGTTCTTGTTATATTTAAGTTCTTCTAGCTCATCATTATCATCATTATCAATCCACTGCAGGATGAAGGTCTCGCCAAGTTTAATCCATCTTCTCTGATCTTTAGCTTCTCTTCTTCATATATAACCCCTGCACACTTTTTTATTTCATCCAACCATCTCACATGTGGTCTCTTTCTGGGTCTTTTACAATCTCTTGGAATCCAGTTTAAAATTTCAATTGTCCATCTATTATCATCTCTTCTAGCAATATGTCCAGCCCAACTCCACTTCAATCTTTTAATTTTTTCAATGAGGTCAGTAACACCTGTTTGTTCTCTTACCCATACATTGTGTTTACGATCTCTTCTTGTTACTCCCAACATACATCTCTCCATACTTCTTTGAGTGGTCTGAAATCTCTGAATTGCTCTTCTATTAAGTGTCCAAGTCTCAGATCCATAAGTAAGAATTGGTAAAACACAATTGTTAAAAACTTTCCTTTTCAAACACATAGGCATATTTCCTTTTAGTATCAAGTTATTTCTACCAAAAGCACTCCAACCAAGTTTAATTCTATGATTAATTTCCTCCATTATGTTTCCATCTGTATTAATAATCTGACCAAGGTATTTGTAACTGTTAACTTCTTCTAATTCATCATAATCAATCTTTATTTTCATATTTTGAGCAAATCTGTTAACTTCTTCTAATTCATCATAATCAATCTTTATTTTCATATTTTGAACAAATCGATTAAACATTACTTTAGTCTTTTTAACATTTATCTTTAGTCCTACTTTCATCTGATAATTCCTGCAACATTTCCTGCAGATCTGAAGCATTATTTGCAAAAACAACTACATCATCTGTGAAATCTAAATGACTTAAATAATCACCATTTACTTTCACTCCTTTAGTTTCCCATTTTAATCCACAAAATACTTCTTGCAGCACTGCTGTAAAAAGTTTTGGAGATATGGAGTCACCTTGTCTTATATCTTTCTCAATGTTGACTTTCCCAGTGTCATTATGTAATCTAATTGTTGCTGTTGCATTTTTATAAATATTCTTTAAAATATGACAATATTCTGGATCTATACCTTGATGATCTAATGCTTTAATCACTGATGAAATGTTTATAGAATCAAATGTCTTTTCATAATCTACAAATCCAAAACATAATGACAACTCATATTCATTTGTCCTTTCTATAACTTCTCTCAATACCTGGATATGATCTATTGTACTAAAACCACTTTTAAATCCAGCTTGTTCTCTTGGTTGGTGGAAATCCAAAGTTCTCTGTAGACGAGTTGTAATTATCTTGGTAAAAATTTTATATAAAACTGATAAAAGGCTGATAGGTCTGTAATTTCTAATATCTTCTTTATCACCTTTTTTAAATATTAATATTATTACTGCATTCTTCCAATCTTCCGGTACATCTTTATCATTTAGACATTTGGTATATAACTTTGCTAAAATTGTTTCTATTTCTTCACCTGCTTCTTTTAATATATCAATTATAATTCCATCATTACCTGGAGCCTTTCCTTTCTTCATACATTTAATTGCATGTTTCACTTCTTCATTTAAAATTCTGGGCAATTTGGAAGATGTAATAGATATAGGAGGTACTTGTTCTTTATTACTATATAATTCTTGATAAAAATCTTCTACCAATTTCATGATGTCATCTCTTTTTTTAGTAATAATTCCATCTGTTTTTCTTATTGCAGATATAAATTTCCTACCAATACCAAAATGTTGTTTTATATTCTTAAGACTTTCATTTTCTTCTACAGATTTCCTTGCTAGTTCACAGTTATACTTTCTTATATCATTTTCAATTCTTTTCCGCACCATTTTACAAAATTCGAGATATCCAATTCTTTTTAATGCATCATTTTTGTATATCTTCATATTCCTTCTTTTCTTCATAAATTCTCTAGTCTCAGTAGAAATTTTATTGGTCAATTGCTGTTTTTTTCTACCAGCTATCTAAAATCAGTCACAATCGATATTATCCTTCCTGTTTAATGTTAACTGGCATTAATGTCACAAATTGGGAGTAAATAATCTGAACTTACCAGTAAGCTTGTAGGGATCCTGTGTTTTTTGACATTTAATTGATCTCTCCTGCCAGCATCTGGTTCATTCCGTAACTGAAGCAAGAAGCTCGATTGAGATGACCTTCACTGCAAAAGACAGTGGTCACAAGGCTTTGTTTCCATTCTTGCATGACGACTTTGTTCCGCAAGTGAGTAATGTTCCTGTGCAGATCCATTTTACTGCAACAGATCACTCTCACGGAAACCTCCACTCTAAGAACACATAACCAGAAAATAAATGAAAGACCTAGATCGAAGTTGTCCTCTTCTTTTTATACCTCGATCCAGTTTTGAAACTTCTGCATATGTTATTATTATCAAGATGCTTAGGTTTACAATCTTATACATTTATTTTTAACTTTCTGTAACAAACTTATTTTTATTAGTAAATCATTTCTGCCATCTTTAATTAGAGTTAGAAAAAATTTCTTGATCATAATCTTTATACTTTTGTAATTCCTTAGTAATCTGCATGCCAGTTTCTTTTATTCTTTCCAATTTCAACTTTTATTAAATTACAGATAAATAATTCAAAACAAAAAGAATCAACTTTCATTGTACGTTTAAAAAAAATACACAAGCTAAAAAAAAATTAAAACTGCGTTAATTTAAAAGATCTTTAAATTTACTTTTTTTTTTCAGTTCTTAAATATTTGCAAAATGTCAATATATTTGTACCATCTATTTGTAGATGGTGGTACAGTAATAGTATGAATACTGAACCCTACCCTTTGATGGCATTGTTTTTCACACAACACACATCAATATACCGTTTTAGCGGCCTAACTTATGGCTAACACTACAATAGTGTTGTTTAGAGCCATAAGAGGCCACCTAGAGGGCAATGTATCATACGATTATGTAACAAAATACTATGCTCATTGACTTGCAACAGTATTCCTCAAGTGAGTGCAATTCAACTCTTACTACAGTCTGATTTGATGGCCGCTGTATTTGAAGGATGCAAAACTATCAAAAAATTCATTCTGGAAAAATTTTGAGAAAGCGTAGTGGATTTAGTATTACATATTAAGAATTATCAGACCATCACGCATGCTTCTATATGATTTTGAACTGCACACAACTTAAAAATGTTAGGGTTTTCAACAGAGTTCTACGAAGTTCGTGCCTAAATCCACATTTACATGTGAATTCGTGCAAGAATAATAAAATGTAAGTGCAGCAAGTTTTCCAAATTGTTTGAAGAGGAGTGAATTTCCAGCCACAGAAGTTGATGCTGTTGTTTTTCCAGAAAGAGACCAAACATCCTGCCAGATACGAAGCTATGTGTTTGTGGGAGGAACATGGTTTTAGTCAACTACAGGATCTGGGGAATTCGGGTGCCACTTCTGCAAGCATACCTGGTGTCTGCATAAGGGAAGTTGGTTGGATGGCTCCAAAATCCCGTTACTTACAGTTTTGAGGTTCATCTCCTATTGGAGTCAAACAAACTGTAACTCCCTACCTCCCCCTAAAAAATGTTTTTTTTTTTAAACTGTTTAATTAAGGCTTTTTGAAAAAGGCAAAAAATAAAGGAAGAACTTTTCACTATCATATAAATGTTTCAGTAGCGTAAATATTTTTTAAAAAATAACACCTCATAATAAGAAAATAAAAAACGATAATTAAAAATCAAACCAATTTCCCTCTGCCCTCTAAAAACCAAGTGTTGGTTTATTAAAAATGAATTGATTAATAAGGCTTTCCATCAAAAAAAAAAACTCAAAAAGCAAACCAACCCCCTCCAACAATTTGTATATTTTGTTAATCTATCTTTTTATATGTATTCTATATTCGAACACATTTAAAATTAATATGCAAAGTTTCCAGTACATCAGCAAAAGATACTAAAAGACGAGAATTAAAATTCAAACAAATCCCCCTCTAAAAACCAACTGTTGGTTTATTAATTAAAACTGAATTGTTTAAGGCAGGGGTCCCCAACCCTATCCCCGCAGGCACCATGGCGCCCGCAGACCATTTTACGTGTGCCTGCCGCTATCCGAACAGGATAAAAAAGTATTTATCTGATACAAATAAATTTAATTTTTAAAATTTCTTATAAATTATTGTATTATATTGTAATCAAATTGTAGGGCATACTATACTTTTACAGCGTAAAAATATAAACGTTAATTATATGTTAAAATTTTATTTTTGAAATAAATATTTTTTTGTACATTATGTGTATTATTAACAATATCCAACTATAAATTTACATTGAAAAAATAAATGGTGCCCACCACCTGATTAAAAAAATAAATGTGCCCGCCACCTGGCCGGTATTAAAGAATGTGCTCTTAAGTGCAAAAAGGTAGGGGACCCCCTGGTTTAAGGCTTTAAAAAAGCTCAAAATAAATAAAAAAAGCGATAATTTAAAAGTAAACCAACCCCCCTCTACCATCTAAAAACAAAGTGGTATTATTTGTTTATTAAAAAGGCAAAAAAAAAAAACCCTGTAAGAGTTTTATGTATAGAATTCAAAATCCAAAAAAAAAAAAAAGCTCAAAATCAAGTCGATAATTCAAAAGCAACCCCCTATACCATATAAAAACAAAGGGTTTGTTTATTAAAAACAAAAAAATATATATATAAGAATTTTATGTATAGAAAGTAAAAAAAATTTTTTTTTTGTACCGTAGTATTCTGTAAAGAAACCACCTGCCCGTGAATCAGTATATTGATGTGCATTGGGGGAAAAAGAGTGCAATCAAATGATAGGGTTCAGTATTCATACTGTTACCAATGGTACAATATATATATATATATTGGTCTGTGACAATCCAATGAAGATAAAATAGGAGCTTGTCTAGCTCATTAGGTGAAGATAAGTTGAGATTTTCCTAAAAAAGTGTTTTGTGACAAGGTTGAGTATGAGTTCATGGGATAGGATCCCATTTATGTTATAATTATGATTTCATAAACATTTTTAAGAAGTGTAATATTTATTGCTTCAATTGAGAAGATATGTCAGAGGATAGAATACTCTGGAGAGCTACAATTAGACATGGTGCTGAAATATTTTAGAAATAAAAGCTTTCTGCCAAAATTAAAAGACAATTTGCAAAATATCATATAAATAGAATAATGGATCTCCATGATCTACATGTTAGCATATTTTATTGGTTTGTATAATCGTTGCAGTATTTATCTCTAGTGTATTATTATTATTTTGTTTTGTCTTTTTTCTTTAGAAGTTGAATGGCATTTCTTGTTTGTAAATAACTGCTGCTGATGATGATAATGGTGATGCTATATATATATATCCAGAAATAATAAAATAATGATTATATCCTCTTATTAAACTGCATTTCAAAGTAATATTTTATTTCTTCTAAATATAAAAAAATATATTAATATTTGATAAATATAGAAAATATTAATACTATATATGAATTGATTTTAGATCATCTGTTCAGCTTAAGGTAAACTGGAAAATAAAACATTTCAATTTAGTGCTGTACTTAATAAATATGATGAAAGAGTTTTAATAATTTTATATTCATATCATTTACTTTATTGCTTTCATACTATATAATTATAATCTATTATTGATGTTTTCGATTGCCCAGAAATCTTCTTCAGAATTTCTACTTATAATATTTTCAAAACTTATATTTATATAAAGCATTGTAAAAGTGATATTAATATTATATGGATTTGGCAGTGCAGTAAGAAAGATAAAGCTATAATTTTATATTCAGTAAGTTATTTATGAATACTTATGTTAATTATTTTTGGAAGATATAATATAAAACACTAAGCATCACATGATCATTATTTTCTATGCTAGCACACTACTGTATGGAGAGCTTTTGCCTGTTTTAAGATATATCTGAAAAAGATTTTTGTTCTTGTTAATGCTAGTTAAATTATTGTTAGCAATAATAATTTTTCTGATGATTGACTTAGGTTGACTAAACTAAAAAATTATAACTTACTAAATTTTGTGGTTGTAGATTATTTTATTAATTGATTATAGAGGATTTCTTAAGACACATCCAAGCTAATGATCTTCAATTTATTTTATATTGAAGATTACACATACAAACACTTTCCTGAACTTTATGGATGACATCTCCAATGAAGTGTCTTCTAAGATACCTATCAGTACATAAAGAATAACTTTCAAGATGATGCTTAGCCATTTAGTGAATGAATTATTTCATAGTGATTTTATGTTTTGTATTACAAATATTCCATTGTATCTATGATTTTTTTAACTTTAAATGTGCAAAATTTTTAATATTTTTGTTCACTGCCATGTTAGTAATATAACAAAATAGTGACTTAATTTGTCTGTTCTTATTAAAAAAAATTTTCATTACAGAATTCACATTTATGAAAATAAAAAAAAATCTATCTATATAATCTGAACTTTAGCAATGAATGCTTGAGAAGTCATGTGACTTTCAAGAACAAAGAAATGTCTGACTTGAAATATTTTGTGATTTCATTATCAGTATTATATGTAAACACAAATACAGCAATTGATCAGATTCTAACAGTGTTGATAATTCTAACATTCCCATATGATATTATATTATATACCTGTAATTAAACTTGATGATAATAATTTAACCGCTTCCATTTATAATATCATTAAAAAGGCAGTGGAAGAGCATGATAAGTTACTCAATATCAAGTAACATTTACTTTCAATTTAATCATCAATTTATGCACATAAATACCATTGATAACATAAAACATTTTAAACATGGATAAACACAAATATACTACTTGTTGAAACAATGCAATACATTAAAAATTTTATGCCAATACATGGCATTATATTAGTATCATGATGATTATCATTATACATGTTATTGATATCTTTTATTCAATTTAGATATTGATGAATGTATTCAGCAACCTCATTTATGCAAACCAGTTGGAAGTTGTGTGAATTTGCCTGGAAGTTATAAATGTATTTGTCCTAGAGGTTATACTACAGATTCTACTGGAACGCATTGTGTTGGTAAGACATTTAGATTATTTTTACATTTGTTTTGTAATAAAACATCAATTTTTTAAAAAATTTTCTTATTATAGCATATACAGTATATTTTACTTTTTATTTTATATAAAAAATATATATACACAATTCTTCTAAGTTTTTAGACATTATCAGTCCATTGTTTAATCCAATATTTCCAATCTCTAATTTCTCTTTTCCACATTGCATTAATAAACTTCTTTATTTCATCTATCCATCTCACATGTGGTTTCTTTTTAGGCCTTCTACAATCTCTTAAGATCCAATTTAAAACTTTGACTATCCTTATATTATTGTATCTTCTAGAAATATGTTCAGCCCAACTTCTTTCAATTTCTTAATTCATTCAGTGACATCAGTGACACTTATTTGTTCTCTTGCCCACAAATTTCATATTTGATTTCTTTTTGTTTCTTCTAACATATATCATTTCATACTTCATTGAGTGGTCTGAAGTCTTTGTATTGCTCTTCTGTTACATGTCCAAGTTTTAGATTCATAAATAAGAACTGATAAACACATTTATTAGAAATCTTCCTTTTCAAACACATATAATCATGTTTTTTTTTAATGTTGTATGGTCTTTATCAAAAGAAAACTTTATATTAGCTTTATATATATTTTTTCTTTATTTACTCTCTTCTTTTTTTGAAAAAAACCTTGATATTTATATATAATGTTGAGGATTTTGAATAATTATAATATATCAGTATATGGGTTTGAACCCTGTAAATCCCACCTCATTAAAATAAAGGGATTTTTCTTTAACAAAAAAAAAATTTTTAATTATATTAAAATGTTTAAATTGTATAATAAAGTATATATAAAGTCCAGCGTGACTATAAATTACTATAAGAAAATTAAATCACCAGATTAAGAGATAATTTGTAATACAATTAACTATTAGCTCTACTTATAAATGTAACAAATATAATGAACTCATAATATTTCAGTTTTTAATTATTTCATTTTATATGCACCTGCAATAGGAGTTACATCACTTAATACTGCATTTCTAAAAGTTCTTCACTTAGTCCTAGAAATGTTACAGGCTACACTTATGAATAGTAATTTTTTTTTCTATATTATTTTTTTCAGCAATAATTGTTTTTTTTTTACCACATTTATGCCATCTAGTATAAGCTTTAGTAATCAATAAATATGAGATCATGTGATGTCTTGAAACTTTTAATAAGTAGTTTTGATTTATTTTAGTTTTGCTGTGTACTCTGGTATTTTCAATAATACCAGCCAGGCATGCATCAAAATTAAAATAAAATAATACTAAGACAAACTTTAAAATTCAACAAGTTTATTTATATTTACTGAAATAATGACAATAGTAATAAATGAAAATAATAGCAGAGTTCACTTCATTTTTGGAAAAGTAATTAATAACCAATTTACATGTGGGGATAAATTATCTTCACACACTGTTTATGTATAAATATAATCCATATATCTGAATTTCTATTAACTTGTATTTTATATAAATAATATAATAACTTCTCAATTGATATCTAAACTTCAGTTTTTATCATTCTTTAACATACGCTGATTATTTTCATTTGTATATTTTAAATTTTATACCCACAGCACTGATTAATTTAATGCACTTGTTGTCTCTTTTGAGTTTACAAACAGTCCACATTTCCCCTCACTCTATAAAATAGTCCTTCAATCTCTCAGGCCTTTTCCAATTTCTCACATGTTTAGTTAGATGTACAGGTCTCTCATCATCATGATCAGCAGTTATATCACTTGGCAACAATATTCTTACGCACAATTTACATTATTCAATATAAAGTTGTAATTATAAATTTATTAAACGCACATTGATTACGTAAGTAATATTTACTGAGGCTATAACCTCGATAATATGCGTATAAAATGTGATAGTAGGGACCTCTACAGGTGTTTTTAACCACACCTGTAGAGGTCCCTACTATCTCATTTTATACGCATATTATGGAGGTTATAGCCTCAGTAAATATTATTCAATATACTTACAATTAAAATCTTTGTTTTTCATAAATGAATACTTTTGTCTATTGCAGTTCTGGCATTTCATATGCACAAACTTTTTATGAACTTTTAACAACAAAGACATTTGATTATTTATTTTATTTTACTATTGTATTTAGAAATACTTTCATACATAATTATTGAAGCTGTGCATATATATATATATGCTGGCTTCACCATTCACTGTGCACTAACTAAGACCCTAAGTCCAACCACAGTGAATGTATGTTTCTTTTTCAAACTAAATTTATCGTTTTCTCTAATAGTTGCATAAATTAAAGAAGGAATTGTGTTAAAGAGAAAAGATTTAATAAAATAAAATATAGAAAGTTGAAATTATATTTGCAATTATTTTTAAAATATATTTGGTAGAATTCGATAAGATAAAAATTTTCGTAATAGAATCCATTAGGAAAAGGAATTTAATTAATAAAACATTTTTCTGAGTTAGATAAAAGAATAGATAACAGGAAAAATTTGAAACAACGGGCATGATTCGCTACTAATTAGCAGATTAAAAACATAATGGAAAAAAGGGTATAAATAAAGAACTTTTCTTTTGTTCTGGGTCTTATGCTTGCGGGTAACCTGTGCTGAAGGTCAGAGAGAAATCTTAAGAATTTTGTTGGAAGAAATTTTGCTGAAAGATTGGACAATATAGCGAACTCTTGCTTGCTGTACTTACTTCAAGCTGCACTCTATTCTTTCAGCATATAAATAAAAAATCCAGAAATTTGTTGCTCTGCAAAAATGCAGGGGTAACTTCTTTGCCTTCGTTCTCCTGAGCTGTTCCTGAGGCCGTAATCGTAATCATGTAAGCCAGCCAGAGAACTAAAGTATCTGCCCTGTATCCGTAAAAATCTGCCCTCAAAAACATGGAAAAAACAAATTTGAAGAACCGAGAAGACCTGCGGGAAACATCAAAGGAACTCATTTTGACCCATCCATCTAGTTACCGGTAACGTTCCCATAAATTATTAAAATATCTTTGTAATTTTCTAATTCAATCTATATTTATGCTTTTCTATATATATATGTTTTTTTTAAATCTATGTATTCGAGTCTTGTGAAATTATATTTCATTAATTGCTTTCTTTTTTTTTAAAATACTTTAATGGGTGGTAGGGTTATTACATATAATGGCGGTGATAATTCTTATTAATTTAATTGAAAAATGCTTCGTTTAACTTTCCGCCATTATACTCCCGTAATTAAGTTATTTATTTTATATAAATATTTATTTAGAAAGAAAAGGAAGCAAATCATAGAAAGTGCAAAACTCTATTTTAAAATCAAGATTTAAATTTGCTAAATATTCTATTATAAAACTTTCCAAACTTTAACTTAGTTTTTTATATATATATAAAAGAAAGATCCTTATCAAATGCCATTATATTTTAGTCAATGAAGGGTTACAAATTTAAAGTTATATTTTGAAGAGCGTGAAATAAGACGTTCGCATTTATATTTTAGTAATAAGAGAGAGTACATTTTGACAATATGTATTAAAAATTATTAAATAGCATTGGCTCAGTGTTGGTCGGTTAAACTTGAACTAAACCAATAAAATATCCGCCCACTTGTTTTGTTTTAATAATTCAAATTTTTATAAAGGTAAAGTTACTATTTTTCTGTGGATTTTCAGTGATAGTTGAGCTTTCCTAATATATTTATGTTTTGCAGAGGGTTTCTTTTTAAATTTAAAGGTCGTTGACCGTATTTATATGGCATCGTGCCTTGGGTGATCTACTGGGCCGCTCAGCATATATTACAGTGCTTCTTTTGCCAAATTTGCTTAGGTTAACATACCTACATTCGACCTTCTGAAAAATAAATAAATTGTTCTGGATCTCATGTCGATCTTAGTTCTTTCAATGTACGTAACTGGATATAGGCAACAAAAACTCCGATCCTGAATCCGGGTCACGCGTTTAGCGAACGGGTTCCATTTTTCTCTCTAACCTAGTTTAGAGACGGAGAGCTATCCGGTCTGGTGTTAACCTCTTGGTAACTGTTATGTCTTGAGCCTCACAGCCCACTATATGCTCTCGCCTTTGTGCATGATCTTGTATATTTATATTTATTAGGAAATCTTTCTCAAAATCTCATAGAAATGTTTCAATTATGGCTGGAAATTCCTGCTGGGGTCACTTTATCATTCTTCCTAAATCATAAGTAGGGCTGTGATTTAAACCTGTCTAAAGTGTTAGTTGAGTTTGACCACCTATTTATTTCTATGTTCTCTAACCACAGAGTTAATGAATCATGTCTTTCTCTCTTGAATTCTTTTACGTAACACTTCCATTGGCTGGAATATTTTAAAGAAGAAATTATAACATAAAATTTTGTCTGTTCTTATCATTACGATCAATGGATCTTTCATATATGTCTATCCGGTTGCAGTTAAAATAGCCTGTGACACTATTAATAAAGCATTGTGTGAATTATTTTAATGTCAATAATAAAATTTTCTGTTATCTTTCATTCACTATAAATAAAACCACTTAGTATTGTTTTTCTTTTGTGACATATGTATGTACATCTGATCATTATATATGTAAAATTCTTTTTTGTGGTCTCTTCTCTCCCTGACCACCGGGCATACATTAAGATTAAATTCTAGTGTGGTTCGAGGAGTAAGTCGCTTAGTAGCAATCTAGAGGAATAGATGAGGTTCGAACCCCTTCTATCTGCATCTCTAGGCTAGGTTAGAGCAGCTCTACTTTTCTTACAGTTTTTTTTTTTGTATAATCTGGTGTCCCAAGTGTGGCCTTACTGTTTAGAGATAGACCCTGAGATATAATAATAGGGATTTCATGATCAGAAGAATTTTTTTTGTGTGTTTTCTTTTTTGAAAATAAATATAGTGAAATGACAGAAGTTTATATATATTTCTTTTGCACTTTCTGTGTTTGCTATCAGTTGTACAGTTTTCAAGATGTGAAATCAATCGAAATTAAAACCAAATCAGATATTAATGTATTTTTCTTTCTTTTGCTAGGAAGGGAGACAGAGTGATCAAACAATGAGCAGAGAAAAGATGGGCTCAAGTAGAATTTTTACTCCCCCCCCCCGCAGTAGTAATCATATTTTATTGAAGTGTATATCAAATACACATAGTTATAGTCACATATATAACACACAGAACAGGGTAGTAAATAAGTAAATAAACACGGATAGAACAGGAACTATGCATAGGATAAGAGATAGATAGAAAGCTGGCAGGTTAAAAAAAAAACGACAGTTGCAGGAATGGTTGGGAGAGTGAAGCAAATTTTTGAAAAGTAAAAGTGGACAAATAAGACAAACTTTAAGAATAGTATTAGTACAAAGACTAAAAACAACAGCTTACCAAATATTTTTTTCTTATATATTTTCTTTTATCTATTCGTATTTCTCTAGAAAATATGTATAGCCCAGAAGGAGACATGGATTCACGAGGACTACAGAAAAACAAAGATGACACAGATATGTCACTTTCAGAAAAGTTATGGGAAGACCAAACGCCAATTATAAGGACCATAGACATAGATACACCAGAACCACAATGGGTACGGAAATTGATGAAAACTATGTTACAAAAAATAGAAGAATGCAAAGAAGAATGTAGACAATATAGAGCAGAAATCAACAAGATGAAAGAAGAGAGACAAAATGAAGCAAAAATGACACAAGAGAATCAGCCAAGAAATGAGTATCTTCAAAATGTGAAAAAAGAAACTACTCAATCTGAAAATAAAGAAGGCATAAAAGTCATGGAAAGAACAGACAACCCAATGGTGGCAAGATTTATCCACATCAAAACTTTTCGGGGTGACATAGGAGAAAACCCCATGGCACACTTGCAAAGTTTACAAGAGCTGTTCATGTTCCAGGAACTCAGAGAAGCTGAAAAGTTATCAGTTGCAGTTAATCATTTACATGGATCTGCCCAGAATTGGTGGGACTGTATAAGTAACAAACCAGTAACATTTGCAGATTACCACATTGCCTTACTTAAAAGTTTTTGGAGTGAAGAGAGGCAAGATGGAATAATGCACCATATATCTCAAGAAAAGTATTGCACTTCAAAAGGAGAAACTCACACCCAGTTTTTCTTGTGGCAAGTGTCTTTGTTAAAATCATTGACTGCTTTCCACTTATCAGAGGGGCAGATTATTCGGACAATAAGGTACAATATGCCTCTCCACATACAACAATTGATGCTGGGCTGCTGCAACTGTGGAATTGATGAGATGGTAGACTTACTAACTGCTATAGATTTTGGCAACCTAAATAAAGAGCATGCAGACAAAGGAAAAAGAATTGACACACCCAAAATACAGATGGCGGCTGTCAGGAACTGCTATGATGATGATCAAAACACACAGCAATTCCAGAAAAATATGGGTCCTATAATTTATATACCCCAGATAGAACTCCAGGATGAAACAGAAGAAATTATTGAGGGAAATGAAAGAGTGGCATCAGCATTCATGTGCGAACTGGAAGATGATCACAGACCACCACTCTCGGAGTGCCCCACAATTAAAGCACTGTTAGAAGATGTCCCAATTACAGCTTTAATAGACACTGGCAGTCAAGTGTCACTGGTGAAAAGAATGGGGGGATGCAGCAGTAGGAACTCATGTACTACCAATCTCACCGAGAAAATCTTATGCTATATTGGCCAATGGAGAAAAAGCCAACATAGGAACACATCGTTTGGGACTGGATATTAAGATAGGAGCAACAAATGTAAAACATATATTTCAGATAATGCCAGGCTTGATTTATGATGTACTGTTAGGGTCGGACTTCTTAGAAAGACATGACTCAGGAATAAACTATAGGGAAAGTAAGTTTACATTTTACAACAACAAGTTAGATTTTCACAAATGTAAAAACCCAAGAGACAACCAATATAAGCTGCATACAGGAACCAACTAATCTTGAACGAACAGAAAATGAAACAAAAGGCCAGATGGAAATAGGGATAGAAGGACAGAGCACACCCCACCTTGTTTTCAAGTGTTTTACTCATCAATTTAATGATCATGAGATATTTCCAAAACGCACCACAGCAGGTCAGGCAAAACAAACTACTTTATCAAGTGGCAGCACAGTTCTAGGTTTGAAACCACATTTACCCATACCAAAATCACTGACCAAGGGATCTAACTATGAGCCAGTTTCATCATCAGAACACATGAGGGAAACAGCTAAATAACAGAGAACCATTAATAAGGAATTTCAACTTGACTTCTAGCAAAAGAATTGATAGAAGACATGGTAATAAAGTGGACACAGCTTAGAGAGCTAATAACAAGGCCCAGAGAGGAAGGTCCATTGGAAAAAAATAGTTTAAATAGAGTGCTCCATTCAAAAGTAATTTTTTTACAAGAACCCAAGGTACGACCATGACACATCATATGGACAATGAAATCATATTATAGGCTTTCAGTTTTTTGTATGTGTGTGTGTGTATGTTTTGTAAATATTGGGATTGTTATAATATATTAATCAATATTATTATATACTTCTCGTTTAATATATATATATATAATTTAGATATCAGTATTATGATAAACTTTCAGTTTTTTTTATTAATATAATCTATTTATCAGTATTATTATAAACTTTCAGTTTGTTTTTATAAACTGCACATATCAGTATTATTTCATGTAAATACACTAATATTTTGTATAATAGGAGCGCTCTTTCCGGATCACTCTGTTTCTCTCTGCAAAACCGTAGCTTTAGTTATTTTTTTTATTTGTTTTTTTTTTAATGGGTTCTAGGAATATGAAACTGTGCATATATATATATATATATAAATATATATATGCTGGCTTCACCATTCACTGTGGACTAACTAAGACCCTAAGTCCAACCACAGTGAATGTATATTTCTTTTTCAAACTAAATTTATCGTTTTCTCAAATAATTTCCTAAATTAAAGAAGGAATTGTGTTAAAGAGAAAAGATTTAATAAAATAAAATATAGAAAGTTAAAATTATATTTGCAACTATTTTTAAAATATATTTGGTAGAATTCGATAAGATAAAAATTTTCGTAATTAAATAGAATCCATTAGGAAAAGGAATTTAATTAATAAAACATTTTTCTGAGTTAGATAATATAATAGATAACAGGAAAAATTTGAAACAACGGGCATGATTCGCTACTAATTAGCAGATTAAAAACATAATGGAAAAAAGGGTATAAATAAAGAACTTTTCTTTTGTTCTGGGTCTTATGCTTGTGGGTAACCTGTGCTGAAGGTCAGAGAGAAATCTTAAGAATTTTGTTGGAAGAAATTTTGCTGAAAGATTGGACAATATAGCGAACTCTTGCTTGCTGTACTTACTTCAAGCTGCACTCTATTTTTTCAGCATATAAATAAAAAATCCAGAAATGTGTTGCTCTGCAAAAATGCAGGGGTAACCTCTTTGCCTTCACTCTCCTGAGCTGTTCCTGAGGCTGGAGTCATAATCATGTAAGCCAGCCAGAGAACTAAAGTATCTGCCCTGTATCCGTAAAAATCTGCCCTCAAAAACATGGAAAAAACAAATTTGAAGAACCGAGAAGACCTGCGGGAAACATCAAATGAACTCATTTTGACCCACCCATCTAGTTACCAGTAACGTTCCCATAAATTATTAAAATATCTTTGTAATTTGCAAATTCAATCTATATTTATGCTTTTCTATATATATGTTTTTTTTAAATCTATGTATTCGAGTCTTGTGAAATTATATTTCATTAATTGCTTTCTTTTTTTTTATATATATACTTTAATGGGTGGTAGGGTTATTACATATAATGGCGGTGATAATTCTTATTAATTTAATTGAAAAATGCTTCGTTTAACTTTCCGCCATTATACTCCCGCACTTAAGTTATTTATTTTATATAAATATTTATTTAGAAAGAAAAGGAAGCAAATCATAGAAAGTGCAAAACTCTATTTTAAAATCAAGATTTAAATTGCTAAATATTCTATTATAAAACTTTCCAAACTTTAACTTAGTTTTTTTATATATATGTAAAAGAAAGATCCTTATCAAATGCCATTATATTTTAATCAATGAAGGGTTACAAATTTAAAGTTATATTTTGAAGAGCGTGAAATAAGACGTTCGCATTTATATTTTAGTAATAAGAGAGAGTACATTTTGACAATATGTATTAAAAATTATTAAATAGCATTGGCTCAGTGTTGGTCGGTTAAACTTGAACTAAACCAATAAAATATCCGCCCACTTGTTTTGTTTTAATAATTCAAATTTTTATAAAGGTAAAGTTACTATTTTTCTGTGGATTTTCAGTGATAGTTGAGCTTTCCTAATATATTTATATTTTGCAGAGGGTTTCTTTTTTAAATTTAAAGGTCGTTGACCGTATTTATATGGCATCGTGCCTTGGGTGATCTACTGGGCCGCTCAGCATATATTACAGTGCTTCTTTTGCCAAGTTTGCTTAGGTTAACATACCTACATTCGGACCTTCTGAAAAACAAATAAATTGTTCTGGATCTCATGTCGATCTCAGTCCTTTCAATGTACGTAACTGGACATAAGCAACAAAAACTCCGATCCTGAATCCGGGTCACGCGTTTAGCGAACGGGTTCCATTTTTCTCTCTAACCTAGTTTAGAGACGGAGAGCTATCCGGTCTTGTGTTAACCTCTTGGTAACTGTTATGTCTTGAGCCTCACAGCCCACTATATGCTCTCGCCTTTGTGCATGGTCTTGTATATTTATATTTATTAGGAAATCTTTCTCAAAATCTCATAGAAATGTTTCAATTATGGCTGGAAATTCCTGCTGGGGTCACTTTATCATTCTTCCTAAATCATAAGTAGGGCTGTGATTTAAACCTGTCCAAAGTGTTTAGTTGAGTTTGACCACCTATTTATTTCTATGTTCTCCAACCACAGAGTTAATGAATCATGTCTCTCTCTCTTGAATTCTTTTACGTAACACTTCCATTGGCTGGAATATTTTAAAGAAGAAATTATAACGTAAAATTTTGTCTGTTCTTATCATTACGATCAATGGATCTTTCATATATGTCTATCCGGTTGCAGTGAAAATAGCCTGTGACACTATTAATAAAGCATTGTGTGAATTATTTTAATGTCAATAATAAAATTTTCTGTTATCTTTCATTCACTATAAATAAAACCACTTAGTATTGTTTTTCTTTTGTGACATACGTATGTACATCTGATCATTATATATGTAAAAATTCCTTTTTGTGGTCTCTTCTCTCCCTGACCACCGGGCATACATTAAGATTAAATTCTAGTGAGGTTTGGGGAGTAAGTCGCTTAGTAGCAATCTAGAGGAGTAGGTGAGGTTCGAACCCCTTCTATCTGCATCTCTAGGTTAGGTTAAAGCAGCTCTACTTTTCTTACCGTTACAGTTTTAGATTTTGTATAATCTGGCATCCCAAGTGTGGCCTTACTGTTTAGAGATAGACCCTGAGATATAATAATAGGAATTTCATGATCAGAAGAATTTTTTTTGTGTGTTTTCTTTTTTGAAAATAAATATAGTGAATGACAGAAGTTTATATATATTTCTTTTGCACTTTCTGTGTTTGCTATCAGTTGTACAGTTTTCAAGATGTGAAATCAATCAGTTCGGTTGAAAATTAAAACCAAATCAGATATTAATGTATTTTTCTTTCTTTTGCTAGGAAGGGAGACAGAGTGATCAAACAAGGAGCAGAGAAAAGATGGGCTCAAGTAGAATTTTTACCCCCCCCCCCCGCAGTAGTAATCATATTTTATTGAAGTGTATATCAAATACACATAGTTATAGTCACATATATAACACACAGAACAGGGTAGTAAATAAGTAAATAAACACGGATAGGGCAGGAACTATGCATAGGATAAGAGATAGATAGAAAGCTGGCAGGTTAAAAAAAGGACGACAGTTGCAGGAATGGTTGGGAGAGTGAAGCAAATTTTTGAAAAGTAAAAGTAGAAAAATAAGACAAACTTTAAGAATAGTATTAGTACAAAGACTAAAAACAACAGCATACCAAATATTTTTTTTCTTATATATTTTCTTTTAGCTATTCGTATTTCTCTAGAAAATATGTATAGCCCAGAAGGAGACATGGATTCACGGACTCAAAAACAAAATACACACTTCGTTATGGAGACCAACCCTTTAGACCATACATAGATACACCAGAACCACAATGGGTACGGAAATTGATGGAAACTATGTTACAAAAAATAGAAGAATGCAAAGAAGAATGTAGACAATATAGAGCAGAAATCAACAAGATGAAAGAAGAGAGACAAAATGAAGCAAAAATGACACAAGAGAATCAGCCAAGAAATGAGAATCTTCAAAATGTGAAAAAAGAAACTACTCAATGTGAAAATAAAGAAGGCATAAAAGTCATGGAAAGAACAGACAACCCAATGGTGGCAAGATTTATCCACATCAAAACTTTTCGGGGTGACATAGGAGAAAACCCCATGGCACACTTGCAAAGTTTACAAGAGCTGTTCATGTTCCAGGAACTCAGAGAAGCTGAAAAGTTATCAGTTGCAGTTAATCATTTACATGGATCTGCCCAGAATTGGTGGGACTGTATAAGTAACAAACCAGTAACATTTGCAGATTACCACATTGCCTTACTTAAAAGTTTTTGGAGTGAAGAGAGGCAAGATGGAATAATGCACCATATATCTCAAGAAAAGTATTGCACTTCAAAAGGAGAAACTCACACCCAGTTTTTCTTGTGGCAAGTGTCTTTGTTAAAATCATTGACTGCTTTCCACTTATCAGAGGGGCAGATTATTCGGACAATAAGGTACAATATGCCTCTCCACATACAACAATTGATGCTGGGCTGCTGCAACTGTGGAATTGATGAGATGGTAGACTTACTAACTGCTATAGATTATGGCAACCTAAATAAAGAGCAGGCAGACAATGGAAAAAGAATTGACACACCCAAAATACAGATGGCGGCTGTCAGGAACTGCTATGATGATGATCAAAACACACAGCAATTCCAGAAAAATAAGGGTCCTATAATTTATATACCCCAGATAGAATTGCAGGATGAAACAGAAGAAATTATTGAGGGAAATGAAAGAGTGGCATCAGCATTCATGTGCGAACTGGAAGATGATCTCAGACCACCACTCTCGGAGTGCCCCACAATTAAAGCACTGTTAGATGTACCAATTACAGCTTTAATAGACACTGGCAGTCAAGTGTCACTGGTGGGATGCAGCAGTAGGAACTCATGTACTACCGATCTCACCGAGATCTTATGCTATATTGGCCAACGGAGAAAAAGCCAACATAGGAACACATCGTTTGGGACTGGATATTAAGATAGGAGCAACAAATGTAAAACATATATTTCAGATAATGTCAGGCTTGATTTATGATGTACTGTTATGGTCGGACTTTTTAGAAAGACATGACTCAGGAATAAACTATAGGGAAAATAAGTTTACATTTTACAACAACAAATTAGATTTTCACAAATGTATAAAACCCAAGAGACAACCAATATAAGCTGCATACAGGAACCAACTAATCTTGAACGAACAGAAAATGAAACAAAAGGCCAGATGGAAATAGGGATAGAAGAACAGAGCACACCCCACCTTGTTTTCAAGTGTTTTACTCATCAATTTAATGATCATGAGATATTTCCAAAACGCACGACAGTAGGTCAGGCAAAACAAACTACTTTATCAAGTGGCAGTACAGTTCTAGGTTTGAAACCACATTTACCCATACCAAAATCACGGACCAAGGGATCTAACCATGAGCCAGTTTCATCATCAGAACACATGAGGGAAACAGCTAAATAACAGAGAACCATTAATAAGGAATTTCAACTTGACTTCTAGCAAAAGAATTGATAGAAGACATGGTAATAAAGTGGACACAGCTTAGAGAGCTAATAACAAGGCCCAGAGAGGAAGGTCCATTGGAAAAAAATAGTTTAAATAGAGTGCTCCATTCAAAAGTAATTTTTTTACAAGAACCCAAGGTACGACCATGACACATCATATGGACAATGAAATCATATTATAGGCTTTCAGTTTTTTGTATGTGTGTGTGTGTATGTTTTGTAAATATTGGGATTGTTATAATATATTAATCAATATTATTATATACTTCTCGTTTAATATATATATATATAATTTAGATATCAGTATTATGATAAACTTTCAGTTTTTTTTATTAATATAATCTATTTATCAGTATTATTATAAACTTTCAGTTTGTTTTTATAAACTGCACATATCAGTATTATTTCATGTAAATACACTAATATTTTGTATAATAGGAGCGCTCTTTCCGGATCACTCTGTTTCTCTCTGCAAAACCGTAGCTTTAGTTATTTTTTTTATTTGTTTTTTTTTTAATGGGTTCTAGGAATATGAAACTGTGCATATATATATATATATATAAATATATATATGCTGGCTTCACCATTCACTGTGGACTAACTAAGACCCTAAGTCCAACCACAGTGAATGTATATTTCTTTTTCAAACTAAATTTATCGTTTTCTCAAATAATTTCCTAAATTAAAGAAGGAATTGTGTTAAAGAGAAAAGATTTAATAAAATAAAATATAGAAAGTTGAAATTATATTTGCAACTATTTTTAAAATATATTTGGTAGAATTCGATAAGATAAAAATTTTCGTAATTAAATAGAATCCATTAGGAAAAGGAATTTAATTAATAAAACATTTTTCTGAGTTAGATAATATAATAGATAACAGGAAAAATTTGAAACAACAGGCATGATTCGCTACTAATTAGCAGATTAAAAACATAATGGAAAAAAGGGTATAAATAAAGAACTTTTCTTTTGTTCTGGATCTTATGCTTGCGGGTAACCTGTGCTGAAGGTTAGAGAGAAATCTTAAGAATTTTGTTGGAAGAAATTTTGCTGAAAGATTGGACAATATAGCGAACTCTTGCTTGCTGTACTTACTTCATGCTGCACTCTATTCTTTCAGCATATAAATAAAAAATCCAGAAATTTGATGCTCTGCAAAAATGCAGGGGTTACTTCTTTGCCTTCGCTCTCCTGAGCTGTTCCTGAGGCTGGAGTCGTAATCATGTAAGCCAGCCAGAGAACTAAAGTATCTGCCCTGTATCCGTAAAAATCTGCCCTCAAAAACATGGAAAAAACAAATTTGAAGAACCGAGAAGACCTGCGGGAAACATCAAAGGAACTCATTTTGACCCACCCATCTAGTTACCAGTAACGTTCCCATAAATTATTAAAATATCTTTGTAATTTGCAAATTCAATCTATATTTATGCTTTTCTATATATATGTTTTCTTTAAATCTATGTATTCGAGTCTTGTGAAATTATATTTCATTAATTGCTTTCTTTTTTTTTTTATATATATACTTTAATGGGTGGTAGGGTTATTACATATAATGGCGGTGATAATTCTTATTAATTTAATTGAAAAATGCTTTGTTTAACTTTCCGCCATTATACTCCCGCACTTAAGTTATTTATTTTATATAAATATTTATTTAGAAAGAAAAGGAAGCAAATCATACAAAGTGCAAAACTCTATTTTAAAATCAAGATTTAAATTGCTAAATATTCTATTATAAAACTTTCCAAACTTTAACTTAGTTTTTTTATATATATGTAAAAGAAAGATCCTTATCAAATGCCATTATATTTTAATCAATGAAGGGTTACAAATTTAAAGTTATATTTTGAAGAGCGTGAAATAAGACGTTCGAATTTATATTTTAGTAATAAGAGAGTACATTTTGACAATATGTATTAAAAATTGTTAAATAGCATTGGCTCAGTGTTGGTCGGTTAAACTTGAACTAAACCAATAAAATATCCGCCCACTTGTTTTGTTTTAGTAATTCAAATTTTTATAAAGGTAAAGTTACTATTTTTCTGTGGATTTTCAGTGATAGTTGAGCTTTCCTAATATATTTATATTTTGCAGAGGGTTTCTTTTTAAATTTAAAGGTCGTTGACCGTATTTATATGGCATCATGTCTCGGGTGATCTACTGGACCGCTCAGCATATGTTACAGTGCTTCTTTTGCCAAGTTTGCTTAGGTTAACATACCTATATTCGGACCTTCTGAAAAACAAATAAATTGTTCTGGATCTCATGTCGATCTTAGTCCTTTCAATGTACGTAACTGGACATAAGCAACAAAAACTCCGATCCTGAATCCGGGTCACGCGTTTAGCGAACGGGTTCCATTTTTCTCTCTAACCTAGTTTAGAGATGGAGAGCTATCCGGTCTGGTGTTAACCTCTTGGTAACTGTTATGTCTCGAGCCTCACAGCCCACTATATGCTCTCGCCTTTGTGCATGGTCTTGTATATTTATATTTATTAAAATCAAAACTACCCCAAATCTAAAATTAAACCAGACCAGCATAAAAATAATATTAAAACACAACCTAAGGTTTCACTGCTTTATGCTTGTAATGTTTATATTTATTAGGAAATCTTTCTCAAAATCTCATAGAAATGTTTCAATTATGACTGGAAATTCCTGCTGGGGTCACTTTATCATTTTTCCTAAATCATAGGGCTGTGATTTAAACCTGTCCAAAGTGTTTAGTTGAGTTTGACCACCTATTTATTTCTATATTCTCTAACCACAGAGTTAATGAATCATGTCTTTCTCTCTTGAATTCTTTTACGTAACACTTCCATTGGCTGGAATATTTTAAAGAAGAAATTATAACGTAAAATTTTGTCTGTTCTTATCATTACGATCAATGGATCTTTCATATATGTCTATCCAGTTGCAGTGAAAATAGCTTGCGACACTATTAATAAAGCATTGTGTGAATTATTTTAATGTCAATAATAAAATTTTCTCTTATCTTTCATTCACTATAAATAAAACCATTTAGTATTGTTTTTCTTTTGTGACATACGTATGTACATCTGATCATTATATATGTAAAATTCCTTTTCGTGGTCTCTTCTCTCCCTGACCACTGGGCAGTGAGGTTTGAGGAGTAAGTCATTTAGTAGCAATCTAGAGGAGTAGATGAGGTTCGAACCTCTTCTATCTGCATCTCTAGGTTAGGTTAGAGCAGCTCTACTTTTCTTACCGTTACATTAT